>JAECUM010010586.1:0-52634 GCA_016617855.1 Megalonaias nervosa
GCAGTTGAGATATTTTCCTGACTCTAGATACTGCTAGATAGACTAAATTTGACCACTCGATTCTGTCATCGACAATCCAGATATTTGTATCAGCAATAGTTAGTCCTTGTGACGAATGAATCGTTATAGCATATCCTAGCTTCCATGAAGTGTTACCCATGATCAACGCGCTCTCAACAACATCAACATCAACCAAAACAATATCATTCAATACAAGATTTTGTTTTTCATTTGTTCCTGGAATTTCAACTTCAATATTCTGTCGTCGAGTATCAGATGGGCGTTAACACAACGGCACAGGTAACATTGGAAATCTTTCTTTATGTAACAGAAATAATTTCTCTTGCAATTCATCACGAACTATTTTTCTACTTGCAACTATTAAATCATTTGGTGTCCACAGATTCCAAAAATCATTCACAGGAGTTTCTGGAATCATTTAACGCATTATCTCACGTTGTATTCTATCTGGCTGTAGTCTGATTAATCTTTTAAATTCTTTCAGAGGTTCATCAATTGCTCTATGATCATCATTTATTTCTTCATAATAATCCACAAACGTTTTTAACCATTCGTGCGGAGATTGACCAACAAAAGGTGGTGGTTGACCATGATCGCCGCACATAATTATCGCAGTATTTTTTGTCAATAACCAATCAAGAAATATTTTTAGTGTTTCCAACGACACAGTACAAATTTCATCCCAGATGATGATTTTGGGAATATATTTCTCGCCCATTCGTTCAGGTGTCCACGTATCTCCACACCATCTAAAGAAACTATGGTATGTACACGATTTTACTCCTCGTTGTTTTATTTCTCTGGCTAGTCTGTGTGTAGGTGTCAACACAATCATGTCCAACGAACTCTGCCGAAACAATTCAATAGCACGTGTTGTTTTACCAGAACCTCCAGGTCCACTGAGATAAATGGTTTTATGTCTAGCCACGGGATCGAATACACATGGTGATGTTGATGCTGGTATTTGATTGTCATTACCGTAGTATATTTCTTTGATATCAACGTCGGCTGATTCAGAATAGTCGAGTATACTTTCTTGTTTTATTCGCCATGATCCCCATTCACCGCTACCGAGTAACGGTTTTACCAAATCTAAATATTTTTTTTTTTTTATATAAAATGAATCCGTAGCAACTCTGACGGCGTAACAAGGAAATCTATTTATCATCGATAATAAATTTATAGAAACGTAAGCGAGCATAGAAGATCTTAAATGAGTAAATTGCGGTGATTCACCATCAATATAACTCACTACTGTACCTAGTTTGGTTCCATCTGACAAATAAGCATTGCTTCTGCTTATAAATGTTCCTTTGTTCGTTGTATCAGTAATTATAAAATCTAATTCAGCATCATCCATGATTAATCTTGTACAATGTCGTTTATGATCATACGAACCGCCTTGAGTAAATTTACCGATTATTTTCCCAATCTTCATCTGTCGGTAAATGTTTCTTTTGTTGTGGTAACCAAATTTGTTTCTGCGAATGATATGATATAATAGCTTCACTGACCATCAGCGACGTTAAGATTTCCGCATCAAGCATGTATCGCAATAACACCGTTGGAACCCAACATTTTTCTGAGAAATGTCTACCAAACCACGCATAAACGATCGGATGAAGATTATCACGGAACTTAAATGATTTTACACAAGCAAATCCAGTTAAATCAAAATCAGGTAATTGTCCATTTATCGCCACTCTCGTCATCTCGTGTGTGGGATGGCCGAATCTATCAAAGTATTTAGAACATTCTCCGTATCCGAGAAAACTTCCAGGATAACACGCAACCATATCAACGGATACAACTTTACGATGATCGTATTTTGTATTCCATAATCCGCCATGCCCATATTCGACACAACTGCATTGAACATCTTCGAGGAATTCTGATCGTGCTGGTTTCCATGAATTTTTCTTCTGAGCAAAGTGAGCCGCAAATGATGGAACTGCAAAACAATTATTTAGTAATTGCTCAACTTCGACGTTGTCAAAATTATATTCACGCAAAAGGCGCTGTGCAAGATTCTTTATTTCGCCATGAAGAGATTCTCTACGATAAATTTCACCGTTAGGCCGTACAAACTGATTGTAATATGCAGATTCTGAGCTTTGAAATAACCAAACAGATACAGGATCGTTCTTGCTAATATCGGCGATAGCATCAAATATATAATCGCTATAAAATTTAACTGTCCTATCTCGTGGAAATATTGTTACAGCATCGGTCCATGCATGCGCATTATGATCGATGATTGTTATTGGAGCTCCATTTTTTGTATATTTCTGTTTGTACAAAATTTCTCCGGTTAGTGTTTTACTTTTATTGGAAATCTTAATTTCTTTTCTAGCTTAGCAACGTCACTGATAGATGCTCCGGTATCTCTAACTGTTTCTGCCCACTCGTTTATTTTTGTGCGTCTTGTATCTGTTAAACCGTTTCCGCGTATTGCTTTTGAGAAATGTTCCATAACTCGTTCAGCTACACAATTTATTCTTGAAATTTTCATTGGTTTGAGATCCCCAACGCTAGGTTTATTATTTAGCGGATATACTGCATATATAACCGCAGTAACAGGATACGCCCGCTCATAATATGGTTTATCAATACCGGTTAGCACACTTGGCTTGGATTGTTTATTTAATGTAAGAGCATTATTTCCAGTATGAAGTCGTACAGGTTCGCGTTTGTCACGAATAATCCAAGTATCATCATCTGTCTGCACAATAAATTTTACTAGAATAATATATCGCTGATTGTCGAGGTAGTTAATAATATTTTTACCTCGTTCGTCACTCATTCTAGTGTCAACAACAACACCGCTGATGTCGTTCATAATCCTGAATGTCGACCAAGTATGAGCCGCACCATCATTGCGAAATTCTATTTTACCTTCACGGATACGATCGGTTATATCACTATTTATCAAAGCCAGATCTTGCATCGAAAAATTAAATTTAGATTTCGGTAATTTGTCAAGATCAAATCTTGCGGTGGAAGGTTCAATTGTGGATAATCTCTCAAATTCCTTCATACTATATTTAAGACAAATATATATGTTTAATTAAACTTTAATTATATATATATATATAATGATTCAAACAAACAACCGATGCAGATGGCTTATGACTGGATTTTCAACTCCTTGTAATAAATCATGCGTAAATGAATTTTGTGGCCAACATATGCAAAGCTATCGTAGAGGTAGTCTAGGACCAAAACCGTGTTTACGATGCGGTGTTGGATTAAGAGGAGAAACACGGTTATGTGTAACGTGTGGTGGTAAAAGATACAGAGAACTAAAACGATATTACGATAAGAAATCGTCAGGTGAGTCTCCGTTAAAAACCGCTGAAGACTATCTGGCCAGATTTCAAGATTATCATTTAGACAAATAATTATTATATATACAAAATGGAGCAAGGCGTGTTCCACAAACATCCAATATTTAAAAATTATGAAGCTTCTCGTGATGGTGTTATCAGACAACGAAAAAAAACCAGTCGGTACTGTTGACAATGCTGGTTATTTTAGATTTACTATTGGAAAAAAAAAGATATCACTCACATAGGTTTGTGTTCGAGTGTTTTCATGGGGTCATCGAAGATGGACTTGTAATTGATCACATCAATTCAAACCCCGAAAGATAATAATTTATCTAGCCTCCGGGTTGTTACACAAAGTCAGAATAATATATTTGGAAATGCTGGGAGATGTAAAATGTTTGAAAAGAGATCGGTTATATCCATAAATACAGAGATTGGTGAAGAGAGAATTTTTAATTCTATGAATGCGGCTGGGAAATATTTTGGTATTCACTCGAGATCAGTACAACGTGTTGCAGAAAAAATAACCAAATCATCATTTTCGAAAAAATTAAATCAAAGAATTACATTCCGGTATGTATAATGAAGCGAGATAAATCCATCATCGCTGATAGAGCAATCAAGTAGTTGTCTCCCTTTTTTGTTATACATATTCAGTGATAAGAATCCGTCATCACTGATAGAGTAATTGAGCAGTTATTGTACTACAGTCTAATCGTAATACTTAAATATCTCTCCAGTCCAAACATCTCAACTATATTACAAAAAATATATCCTCAAACAAACATAAAAACCTCAACCGTGATATTATATCACAGGCCGATATTGTACACATATAGATCACAGCAGACGACATGTATCATTGTAGTAGGCGGAGTATACCAGAACAATATCGATCCATGCATTCATTGCTAGATAGTTCTGCCTTGACTGTATGAAGAGGCTTGAAAATACAGTATTTTAACAAAGCAGAAACGGCAGAAACATATAAAATTGCAGAATTTATTCAGAATCAGAATATTATTTCGGTGTCCGTGACATTGTCACTGATGACTTCGTCACTGGTGACGTTGTCACTAGTGACACAGTCACTGGTGAGACTGTGAATATTTATATACTTAAATTTAACTGTAATTCATAACAGCTCCGATAGCCGTGGGGTTAAGGCGTTTGCGTACGGATCCACTAGTGTAAACGCTGCGTGTTCGACTCTCCAAAAATGCTAAAGATATATTATCTTGCATTCGGCGACAGATCCTATTATAGTGGGGGCGCAAGCAAGCCCCATGAGATTTCATGTACCCTCACCACGTCGAACAACGTGGTGAGTGCAGTTTTGCACTTACCCCGGGGTTTGATTGGGGGGGGTACATGAAATCGATATGCGCTTGCGTCCTCAAAATAAACAGCAGGGTGATGTGAACTCGCGACCTTGTGACCTCACTGAAGGGTACCCACATAGGGGCATTCAGAAAGAATGTCCGCTGGACCAAAAAGTCTCAATAAGGTGCCTGTGGGCCATAAGACAGGTCTTAACCATGAAGAGTGCCTTTACCAAATAAAAAAAGGACTCTTAGGACCTTATTGGCAAAAGACTTTACTGGCAGAAGGGACCCCAGTGAAATGGTAGACTGAGCGTCATTGCTGCTGTTTATTCTTGAATTTATAAAATATATATTTTTATTTTTATGTGATTCAGAAATAATATATTTTTATTTAAACAAATAATTTATAACATAAAAAATAATGAATCACGAAAACATCACATCAATTATTTCTGCTATTAAGAAATTACAAAACAGCGGCGTGAAAATATCTGACCAGCTTGATACTGAAAAAATAATGAGCGATTTTGAATCATTACAATTTCGGAGGTCGGAAAATAGATATACCTTGCCCTCCGATTATAGATTTATAAAGATGTTACGATCGCTGGCGGCAATCACGGATGCGCAGGTGAAATTATTTGTACCGTTATCACGGGCCGTCGAAAAGGTTAGGTTGGAATTATCTCACGAATACGAAACGAAAAGACTCGTACACGCTCGTATAAAACAGCTGAGAGATATCATGGCGATGACTGAGTTGATAAACGAAGACGCGGAAGAATTACTGGCTAAAGATAAAGACGACGAGTGTGACTGTAGTGACTGCGTCACCAGTGACAACGACGACGAAGCTATAATACCCACTTGTAAAGTTGTCCCAGCTGATTTTAAACCGTAAAAAAATAATTGTTTTATCATTGTTTGTTGAAAGTGTACATTTTCTATATATTTATTAATGAAATGTACACTGAATTTCAACAACAATCATACAAACCTCAGATCAATGAAATAACCGTTGTATCACGACCCATTGTCTCATGAAACAAAAAAAAATATTTTATCCTTGACGTTCTCTTTGACATTTTTTTTTTTGCTTGGTGTTTTCTACGATGACGTTCTACGAACGCAAGATCTTAAGATCTTACATACAGGTTTATATGCAGCAACTCCGACCTAAGATCAAGCAAGTGGCCATTTTGGTCAGTAAGTTTGATAAGAGACGACTGTGACATTTCAGATAAACAACATTGATTGGTTCTGACACAACCAAATAACCTGGAGGGACATGAGGGGTAAATGAGTAGAGAATGTATCCTTGTTGGGTCTGGTTGGATTTATCAGTGTCCACTTGATAACTACCGTCGACGACATCACATACTAGATTGACAGCGATCGTTGATGTGATGTTGACGATGCCGGGGGCAACATGACGACCGCCCCCGTACGGATCATTATTGTGTCGAAGAATACCTGCTGGTGGGGCTACTTTTCTCCATGATTCTAGAACTCTGGGAAAGTAATTATCGATAACATCACCGAGTCTCTTTTTTAGCTCGTCCGTGCTAAGTTCTGGTATCACAAATGTTTCGAGTTTTTCTCTGGTTATTTTATAATGATTAAGGAATAATTTTACTGATAAATTATTTGGGTTCCTCTTTTCCCTTTCAATGAACTCTACGACGATAGTTCGGTTGGTGAAGTTCATATCAGATCTAATTTTATTTAAGTATATTATTGTTTTAATGATTTGTTGTTTTGTGTCATCGTCGTAGAATTGCGACAGTGACAAAAATAGATTTTCTAGATCAGTAATTTTACGATTATATTCAAGATTAACAACCGCAGAAACATTTTTAATTCCTTTATCATAAAAATATTCCTTAACATAATTATGTGGTGGGTCTATTTCTCTAATTTCAGTTAATGAATGATAAAATACGGGATATTGTGTTCCATCCTTGCCAGTATTAAATAGTGATTGATTAATTTCAAAATAACCAATATTTTCTAGAATAAATTGTGAAAACTCTGTTGATCTTTTCGATGGTGTAAGAAATTCATTCTTGGTCGGTTCAGCAGGGCTAGAATGAACCGGTGGGATTTCTGGCCATCCTAACACTGATCTAATCGTGGATTGATATATGTCAACGGCGTAGTCCGGTGATAATATTTCCACTGCCGAAGAAAGTGTTGGCTCGTGGACGGTAATAGCAATCTTTGATTCTTTTCCTGTGATGGATTTAATTCTGCGTTAGAATTCTTCATTGATCTGTTCGATTTGATAACTACCCGTTGGAATACTAACTACTTGCCAATCAGGAGTTCCATCGGGTTTGTTTTTATTTGCAAATACTAATGAATTATTCGGCGGAAGACCACCAAACGACGTTGACCTGATGTTGGGCCAACTATGATAAACTCGTAATTGCGCTAGACCTATCTCGGAAGCAGGTATTGCGGTTGGAAAATTAATACTGAATTCAGGCGAAGTTGAACTCGCCGATATCATTGTGGTTCTTACCGGAGCAGTATTAGTGACGATCTGTTGCAATAATTCCCTTGACTCGGCCATTATTATTATTTTGAACTATTAATTGATTTTTCAAAATCTTCAAACCAACCGTTGGCACTCCATACATGAAATTTTAGCATCTCAGTGTGTCCATCCTCGATTTTAACATCTGGACAAGCAATTCCTACACCGGGATGATGATAATTTCTCCAGCGTTCATCGTTAATAAAATCTGATTTTGGCCATTCAGAATATTTTAAAATATAATCTCCTGTATTATCATCCAAAGTAAAAGTTGCTCCAAAATATTCATAAATTGATTTAATTGTATCAATGACATCATCGACATGTTACAACGATCGGCGCCGTCATCGTCAGCGTTGATAATACTACGCCGGTTCCAGCAGCTAGCGTAGAAACCGAATAAACCATGATATCAACGACGGTTGCACGTCTACGATATTTCTTTATTTTTGCTGTATAATTATCGATGATGGTTTTTAATTTATTCTGCCATGTTGTTACTTGATTGTATCTGTATCTGTCAGCGCAATCAGCGCCAGCGTCTATCATTATACTTTAGTTGTTGTCGCTGTCTAAGACAACGGAGGTGTTTCAGCTACAAATTCTATGCACCCCCAGTAAGAAGTTGTGGTTAATATTTTATCATCTGATACCAGCATAAACGTTTCTTCGGTATGTTTATTTAACACTACAGATACAGTCCCAGAAAAATTATCGGTTGAATAACGCCATGAAAATGTAGTAAATATTATAAATTTTGCAGAACTGAACACGGACAACCTGTACACACCAGTGACCTCCGCGGTATGTTTGATAGTGTTATCGTGCTGTGTCCACGTTGATGATCCTGATGATACCGTGTACACGATATTGGTAATTTGTTTGTGTGGAATTTTAATCAGATTGGTTTTTTGAACGATATTAGGAATTCCACTGACCATATCATTAAGTTTCATGTTAATGTCGGAAAGTTTTATGTTGACGGTTAATGGATTTCCAAAGAATTCTTCAGCGATATCATTAAGTTTTCGAAAATTTCTACGAGTATTATTAAACGCACCTACATGAACGTCATACTCGGCTCGTAATGTATTTATTTTATCATCGGTAGGAATTTTTTATCATCCACATATTTTTTTGTTGCGGCATCTTCATCACCTGCTGGTTCTCTTAAAGCAACGATTTTATTTCCATTCATGTTAAGTTAACCTGTCATTGTATCACCGGTGAATTTTAAACGATCAGCGACACTTTTCTTAATTTCATCTCTGATAGTTGCGATTGATACATTTGAGTCTCTGATTCTACCACCGTGAGTAAATACTGGAATATTGTCCGTGGTGGCACCAAGAACTCTACGAATTATATCGATCCACTTGATATTACTCGTCTTTAAAACACCGAATTTATCCTGGAAAATAACAACTTCATCTCGGTCAACTCCAGATAAATTCATAATTTCAGCAAGATCGTCTTTGGTGGCGTATTTTGATAAATCGATATCATCTCTGCTCTTGCCGGCTCGAGCAGTAGAAGATCTTCCATAAATATCAACCATTATATGATCAGCGATTATTTAATGTATATTCATGTACAACTTTATGAGGTGGTTTCGTTGATCTTGATACAGCATCAAGTACTGCTAGTGCTTCACGGCCACATATTGGTGGATCCGTTCATGTTTGTGTTGGTAGCGTTGAATACCACACTGGTACGTTCCGTCGTGACGAAGTCAGCAGTGAAATATATTTCATAAATTCTTTTGGTGGCGCCAACCCATATGAATCAAAATAAACAATTCCACGTGGATCAATGGCGTATGCGACCCAATGAGTACCAGGCCCCGTTGATGAATCAAGATTAATAATACCTGTTTCTGACAATGCCGGATTTTTCGGTAATTGATCACGCATAAATACACCTCTAAAATGTTTAATATTTAACTGATTAGCGGCGTTGATAAGATCAAAATTCGATAGTGGAACTATCGTTGAGTCCCTGGAATTCTTAATCCACGACCAACGTGAGGTCGAGACCCTGGAAGTCTCAGACCGTGACCTTTTCGTTTCCTTTTTTTTAATCCTTTTCCTGTTGCTTTCTTCAGCGCCATTCCAGCAGCTGTCCCAACTGCACCTAACGCAGAAGCTTTTGCAACAGCTGGAGCGGCTGCGCCTATCAACGCTGGGATAGCTGCGAGAAGTGGAAATATTCCTCCGGTCTTAATAGTATCCTTGATGGCACCCACGGAAAGATTTAATCGTATTCCTTTATTGGCGTGTTTAGCTTCGTTGAATCTTTTAAACTGACGCTCGGTCAACGATAATTTATTTGCACCGGACATTTGATCGTGTTTTAATGTTATTTTTGTTCCGCATCGTGATGCTAACGGTGATTGTAATCGTTTAATCTGACCCAGGGTCAGACTGACACTGACATGATGATATGACATTTATGATATATATTTGATTTCTAAATACTGATTTAAATCAACGCTTGCATATTCTCTACGGGAGCATCAACAACTCTCATGCGGCCACCAACACCTTCAAGTAACATTGTTTATCGGATAATATAACCGCGATTGCTCTGTAATTAGCAATAGGCCCTCGCGTCACACGAGCTCGAAAATATATATCAACGACGGACTGTCTAAACAAATCCAAGTGTTCCAGTGAAAAGTAATAGATCGGATACAGCGTTGTAAAATTCCGCTGTGATATTTGTAAACCAGTATCAATATTTTGATCACGTCCCATAAATGTCATCAGACGATGATACGCACGTGCAACACTGTTTTGTTCAAAATTTGACAAAATATCCTCGGCTGGTTCTTGATGCCCATTTATTCTCAGCGACACTTCGGAAACACCGAGTTTGTCAAATATCATTGAACTTTTTGTTTGATTATTTGATCGTTCAACATTCTGAAGCGCAACAAATATAGGTCGCAGTGCAGAGACACCTTGCTGTGATGCTATTTGCCATGTAAATAAACCATTAATGTTACTCTGGATAGAATCAGTTGTCATTGTTAACCATGACAATGTTGATCTACCGCCGTTTTCCATAAAAGAAAGTATCCGCTGTTCTTCAGATAACGATGGTTGTTAATACTAGCATCCACAATGAAAGTTTTGTCAGTGTAACTTTACCATGAAGTGCTCTAGTTGCAGCTGGATCAGCTCCTTCAGCGTGCCATATTGCATCATCGTCTGTGGCTTTTCTTACAAGTACAACTGTATGTTTAGCTCCAAAAATAACTTTTCTAACATTTCTACAAAATCCAAAGATGTGTGACAGTGGAATCGCACATGAAAATCTTTCATCATCACCCAGCATTGCTCGACGTGACGCGAATCCCAAGCTGAAATTTTCATTCATTGATACAACTGTATCCCCAGCTGCATTTAATGTTACATTTCTGTTTTCTGGTTCATTAGTTGTATCTTTGGCAAACATCATTGATGGACCAGCTGATCTTGAGTAATCATCGGTGTATCCTGCAAGACCAAGTATTGTTGTGGCAACGTCAATGTCGTTATGACAAATCTCAATATCTCGTCCATCAATGTTATATGCGGCACTTTTAAATAACGCTATAATACCATTATTGACAAAACCAACTCGATCACCAATTCCATAATCCGTATTATCTAATTTTAAAAGTCTACCTTCGACTTCAATAAATTCCTCAGCAGGTAAGAAATATCTGCTTGTATCCTGAACCTGTAATTCAATTCTTCCACGCTCATCAGGTACACGTGCATCATAAGAATAAAATTGATAATCACGCACAGACTCATCCTTGGTGCGTCCATGTCAAATGCGGGATCAGATACACGTTTAAACATTCTTATGTTGGTACTGTTCGTTTAATACGGAGAAGTTTATCTCGGAAATGTTTATCTCGATAAAGTTGACGAAGTTTATCTTGGGAAGAGAGCACTTCAGAAAGTCCACTTCCCGCTATCAAACTTGCTGCTATATTTTTTTCACAATCTTTGGCGAATTCTGTTAATTTTTGATTAGCAGCTTGATTTATTATTTTACTGGTGTCTGCGGGCATCACTTCAGTGCTGGGTAATTTTACTGGTTGAGGTTTCTTTGGTTTTTTTCTCTGTACTAATCGTGATAGTCTATCTCTGACTAAAGTAAATACTTTATTGGCAGATTCAGTAACACCTCTGTCACGAATAATTTCAAGGGCTTTCATACCCATTTGTTTCATAGCAGGTAATATTTTTGGGGCAACTGTTCTAAATAAACCCTTAACAACATCACCTAATTCATCTCCGTAATATCTTTCATATAAAGGTAATCTTGAATTTACCACCCTGACCATGGTTGGTCCACGTTGAGCAACATGTATGATCATCTATTATAATAATAATATCTAACTGTTTAATCAGTGACTTAGTCGGGCGACCTTTAGTCGCTATAATAATCATCGGTAATTTCATTAATGAGAGACCGATACACGTTAATATCCATGATGCCACCGGTAAATAATCGTTGACAAATTGATGTGATTTCGTTGATAATTTCATGAGAATTATTACCGGCTCGTTTCCCACCAACCAGAATATCTAATCTATCTACGTCGGCAAGGACGTTGTTAGGACAAGTAACAAGACCACTTCCAGTTTTGCCTTTATCATCTGGAGATTCTTCTGGGAAATAAAACGCTTCATCACTGGATGATGTAGATAATTTTTCTTGTGGTTGTCGTTGTCTTATTGATGATAGTCGTTGTCGTCGTTGTTGTGTTTGTTGTTCTCGTTCTTTTTGTTGTTGTTCTCGTTCTTTTTGTTGTCGTTGTATAAATAGATATCGTTCTTCTATTCATAATTGCAAATGCTTCATATGTTCGTCTATTTCCTCAAGATATTTTATATAATTTGGATTGTCGCCTCGAACTTGATCAACGTCATAGTATATGCGAAATATCCATCTGTACCAAGTTTCGCGATTTATAATATCATCAGCGTATTCAGATTTTAAAAATCGTACTCGATCATTATAACCATTAACAGCAATAAAAGCTAAATTTTTAATATTTTGGGAATCTTTAATATAATTAATAGCATCTTCGGTAAATTTATTAATTATATTAACCCTGACTCGTGTTTGTTCTGATTCTTGTTGAGTAACATCTTTCGCTTGGTCTTCTTTCTTAGGTATTTCCGGGGTTGGCATCGCAGTAGCTATTTCAGCGGGAAGTTCTCGTAGAATTTTTTGTCTTCTTAGTTCGCTCCGCTATTTTTTCAGTTTGTTTCGCTGTTTCTTTTAGCACAGGAACAATACCTTTAGTGGTTTCAGTGATAGGTTTAAATAATTGTTCTGCGGATTTTGTAAATTCTTCTTGTGTTCGTTGACGCTCTTGTAATTGTTGTCTGACAGAATCACGGACAGGTAGATATTTCTTAATTGCTTCTAGTCGCTCTCGAGCTAATCTTGCTGAGTGAGCTTCACCAATCATTATTATAATGCAATAGTTTAATTACAGCAGCAGGGAGGGTGGACTAACAAAAATTTTCCATGCACGATTACTTAAACGATCACTCACAAAATTTTATAAACACGAATGTCAACGGCGAAGTAACAGCGCGAACTAACCCCCGGTGATCTCATCACTGGTGATACCGCGGAAAGTTAGAGGCTTCAGTTTGACGTTATTGACGTTTTTTTAAAAAAATTTTTCGTGTGAATCTTTGTTTTAGATATGTTTGCTCGAATCCAATTTTGTAGGGTTCACCCTCCCTGCTGCTTAGCGTAGCGCTTACACTACCGCGGACCAAGGTAAACTAAAAATATTGCAAATGTAATACGTTTTACGTCTTAGATAAACAGAATTACTGAAAAAGAATTTTGAATCCCTGCAATAATCATTACAATAAAATGCAATGAAACAAAAATTAAAAAAAAGGATTTTAAAACTAACACGCAAGCAATTTAATTACATATATGTAACACTATCTACACCCTGGCTTTGCTCTAGCAACATCAATTGGATTTCACGAGTTGCCTCCTTTAGTATGTCATACCAACAAACCAAAAGTGTGCAACACTAACCACAGTGCATTGTACATCGGCTGAAAATGGTGGATGCAATATGACTTGAAAAGGATGCATTGTAAATTTAACATCGAGTGCCTGACTACGCACCAGCAAGAAGCCATTACATGTGTATTTGAGGGAAATAGGGTATTGTGCAAACACGGACCGGAAGTGGAAAATCACGAGTTCATTCTAGTTGTGTGATCCTCTTGTCTTGATCATGGATGAACAGTGTTCAAATTTGAACATCTTAATTTTTATTGGATACAGTGGATTGCCATTGCATCCAATGAAATTCACAGACCTGAGCACTGAAATATCGGATCGATCCGCTAAGGCGTAGATAGATTAACATACCGAAACCCACACTTACCAAGCCCGAGACTCGAGTCCACGGGGACACAGGTGACATGGCAGTGATTGGTAAATGCGACCGCTTTAGAAAACTGCCACCCTGGGCCCTTCTTGCAAATGATTACATCACGTCGTTTGGGGTCAATGACGCCAAGAACAAAATCATGTCACGTCAAAAGTTACTACTGAATGCATGTGTTGCTTAATAAAAGTAAAGATAAATACTGACAACATGAAAGTGGAGTTTCCAGGACACGTATATAGTCCGACTATATCAACCAGTTTGTTTGCAAACCAACCCCCCAACCACCCATTTCAATAATGGAAACCTTTATTGTTATAAAAAGTGCAAGGAACTTAGTCAATTCATTCATTGATTTGTATTTTCTAACTTGACTGTGAGTAGCATGGCCCTAACACCGTCATCGTCTGCGCGTTTCATGCTTAACGGAAGTTTTCAATATAATAGACGGACATGCTCGAGATCAATTTCCAGTTCCTGGGCAAGTCCATTTTCAGCAACGGGGTGTGTCCACGACTACAGATGTACATACATACATACATACATATGTCGTCTGCTTCCGATATTTACAATGCCGAATCAAGCAAAGGAAAAGAATGACAGCAAAAAATTTGCCTTTCACGTGGATTTAATAAGCGGTTTAATTAATCTGTTCATGTGTGCAAAAGGATATAATTCCAAACTCTCAACGTCATGGTAATTTACGGAATTATCCGGCAGTTACCGAATAGGATAACTACGGAATTATATTGTCTGAAGGAAATAAACTAGCCCATAGTGTACGCAATATGGCGCCGTGTTAGTATGGAAAGTCCGTTAAGCATGAAAGGTGCAAGGGGATGCCAGTATTAGTGCCATTCTGATCATAATCAGGTTTGAAATTATATATCAATGATTCAGTTGACTTAGTTCTGTGCACCTTTTATCACATTAAACGTTTTCGTTATTGAAATCGGTAAGGGGGTACAAACAAACGGGGATGTATAGTCAGACTATAGACCACCGCAAGTAAGTGTGTTATTGATGTGTATAATGTCTGCAACTGAGTACTCTATTTTATTCAAATATGAACAGAAAATTTGAAACAATAAAATCAAAGAAAGCGCAAGATGAACTAATACAGGCAGGTTTTTATGGGCAGCCGTCACCGCCAAAATTACATTAATCAAATGATGTAGTGTGAAATCATAGTTTATAGTTATTCAAATTTTGTCTAAGGGGTCCCATGTGACCGAGTGGCCTAAGGCACTGACCTTTACAGATCACTCAAATATCATCTCAGTCCGCGTGGGTTTGAGTCTCGGTTCGGCCAATCTGGGTATGTGAGAGCGTGCCAGGAGCTTATCACGGGTCAAAAGTTCTTCCTGGTTCTTTCCCCTACCAAATACACTAACTCCGTGTATATTAGTAGCCTATCGTGTTCAGAAAAATTACCTTAAAATCAACCACACTATATTTTTAATGATTGAAAATCATATTTCCAGTAGGATAGAATTGTATAACACTAATTTTGAGTATTCCAATATAATGACATCTAATACGGTTCTTATATATAACTAGATTAAATCCAATGGAGGAAATGATTGGGATTTGCGGAAATATTTCATAGATTACCGCACACAAATAACGGCTAGTTCAGATATTTACAGGGGTTGTTTCGTGACACATTAAGCCATAGCGGGTGCATTGTTGAGGAACAACCCTCTTAGTCCAATGTTGACGAGATCTGTCTTACACAGCTTTAAAGTTTTAAAACAAAATGAAAACGAATCGGTATTTAAAGATGGTTACAAATAAGAACCACCACTAGACTGATTTAAAAATAGGAAAGCGTGCCAGAAAGCATATATCATTTGCAAGTGACAGCATTTGATGATTGAGTATCTGTCCAGATTTTACATATTTTTATTGAAATTAATGCAATTATGAAAATGGGATCTGTAATTATATTTTTTATATATCTTACTCTGTGTATCACATGACATGTTGAGTAGTTTTTCGTTGTCAGTGGATGATTATGAGTACTTGTATTCAAGGATTCGACACCCACTCCTCAACATTAACTAGCACGGAGACCAAGGTCGCCACCCAATTATTATCAGTCTTCTTCAGTGGAGGATAATTTGATTTGATAACAAAAGGGGGGGGGGGTACCGTAGAATAATTTTTCTGCTGACGTAAAATTTGAAAAGTGTTACTTTTTCCGATTGTGGACCTTTTATTCACTTTTCTTGTATTTTGAGGAGTTTTTGGAACACGTGTTTTTCATCAATATGAATTGGTCAGTCATTCCGAGGACGAGAAGCACGGGCACATGCGTGAATACCAATATCACATATAAACATGTCATACTATAACTTCCATTATTTATGAACCAAGTCAAAATGTATCCAGATAGTTACCATTTTATATATTAAAAACAATTAACAAGTCCATGTCGAAGGATAAATTGATAACATTTTAACTGCAGTGAAGTGTGCAGCATACACGTATAAAAAGACACTAAATACTCGCTTATCCATGTTTACCTAAACAAAATCGTTTCTTACGTGAAACATTCGTATACCTGCAAGAAACTCCTCCTAAAGGTTCATCAAAGAATTTACATGAAGGCAAGGAATAACAAAGATACAGCAGGTAAAGAATGTTGTTGTTGTGGGTTTAATGTCATTTTTTAGAACACGGTTGGCTATACATTTCGACAAGTATGACTGGTGGAGGAAGAACCTGAAAAACCCTGGTAAGAACAACCGACCCACGGGAAGCTACTGGGAAGCTTTCCCATATACCCATATTATCTGACCCCGAGACCCAAACCCACGCGGACAAAGGTGGGAGGTAAAGAATGTATAGTATAGCAAAATGAACGTCAGACAAAGCAATATGTGTCTACCCCAACCCTCATCCCGTCAACATCGACCCAGACTCAGAGTAGTCGCATCTTAATGAAGGAGCAAGATGTTAAAAAAAGGCAGACGATAGATACAACACTGGACGTTGTCTCGAAAGCGCAAGAATGGTGCCATCAAAAGAATATGAAATAAAAAACTAAACGAAATTGTCACTCAAACTGGAATGAACGATTCTCTTGAAAGAAGAATTAAAACGGAACATTTAAAAAGGGATTCTGGATCTGCGGATTGACGTGGAAAATTTACGTGGAGAAATTTTTCAAGCTAGGCAGGTGGATAAGCTCTTAACAGAAAGAATCGATAAACTAGAGAAAGAAAACAAAATAATCGGGGATGAAAATAAGGGAATACCTATAGTATTACGAATTCTTCACAGAAGAGAAAGTAATTTTTTATTTTTGTAGAAATTAACATATAATCAGCATTGGACCACAAGTTATTAGAATAGTACACCTACCAGGTCGATTTGATGAATACGCAAAGAGATCAATACTTTACCGATTCATGAGGAGTATGACGAAATTGGAGATACTACAGACGAGGAAACGTTGAAGAGAACCAGAATCCTTTTAGCAGAGTACATTACCAAAACAACTTTGGAATTCATGGAGAAAGTCGGAAAAATAAACTCCGTAGAAAGTACATGGGTATATGATTGCAAAGTGCGGAATGTTAGAAAATTGCGAGTAATTGCTGCAAATGATCTAGCAACTCCGGAGTAAGGAAGTCACTGAAATTATTTCGAAAACGTGCTAAATTAATGTACAATTATGGTTAATATCTAAAGCTACTGATACTTTCGTGAAGTTCTGCACGTGCTTGCATATTGTGCTTCATGAAAGCATAACGCAGATAACTGTAGTAGTAAGGGAAAACAATAATTCTGGCTCAAGAGCCCTATCTCAGGTCCCAACCACCTCCAAACAAATACGGATTCCCACCCCAGGGACCCACCCACCCCGGCCAACAATTTTGTTTCTCAAAATGATGACAAGGTTTCTGGCTCAAGTTTATTTCATCGATTATTGCATTATTGTTAGATAAAATTGATTCGGGAGGACTAAAGGCACTGTTTGAGATTATTTTATTTCTAAAGTTTAGACAAAATTTCATACCCTATCATCACCATACTTTTTTTGATAATTATTTTCATACTTGCTAACTCTCATTGGTAGAATATCAGTTAACACACTGTCAATTATACGAAACTCGCGTAATAGATCGTTCGTATCATATTTTATACCTCGCAAGTAAGATCGTATTTGATCAAGTAATTTTTTATAAGTGATACTCGCTGTTTTGCAGGCATTTTTTTTTTTGTCTCAAGTCGAGACTCAATTTTTTTACACGCTGTTGCAAGAGAAACACCAAACCTGATACTATTAACAAAAACGGATTTAGTGGTGCTCCACATGAAATTATACCAGAGCTGGTCATTAGCAGTGGTAAATATGATATTACTAGAAGTATTCTACTATAATACTTGTAACATTGTTTTACACACCAAAGTTTCTTATGATAATATCTGTAATATTGCATTAGAGCGTCAACATCTTGTTTTTGGAATTTCCTTTGAAATATGATTGAAATCGATGATGTTTTTTCATTATACAATATTTGCTTACAATTTTTTATATGATAGCAAAAGTTCCAGTACCAACAATCGAATCAAGAAATTCACGAAACTTATTATTGTTAGGATCAGCTGTAAAATCTCAATACTTGTCATAAACATCTGATGAAGTATCATTATATCGTTCATCTGTTAATACCTCATTTTTCTTTAACCAACTGTAGGACTTAAAACTTCTCCAAATTATTATTTCAATATTATACCAATCTATTTCAGTTACCAAACTATTGCATTCGCTTTCTGTTCTATCGATCACACCAAGCAGCAACCTTATTTGATCCAACGTAAAATTTTTGAGAACTCGATGTTGTCTGATGATTGAGTATTTGGCTATAAAATCTATCAGCATTACTTTTTTGAGATAATTTTTCTTGCTCGTACTATTTTCTTGTGTAACTAATCCGCTTACTTTTTTAATAGTTCGCTGTAGTTTGTGTATATATTTTATTGACTTCGGTGTAATAATTTAGTAATGACAATTGCCTAGAGCGTTGGAGAGACGGCAGTGGATCATCGTCTACTTCACTTATATTATAGTAAGAGTTAAGTTCCACTGGAATGTGTACTGATTCAACCTCGTTGAAAAACTCTTCTCGCTCAACATCATCGTAATCATCAACTTCCTTGTTAAGGTCTTCGAGTACTCTCAGCGATTTGTTGACAATAATTGGATCAAATCCTGGTGAATTACCTGGTGTTACCATTGGTATAATTGCGTTTGAGTATGCTTTTATCATTAACGTTGCATCTGCTAATATATTACCAACAAGTTTAAGTATAGTTTGCTTGTCGTGATAATACATCCCGAGTTTTTGAAATATTTCTCGTTTTAAAAAACTATCGCTTAAAAGTTTGTTTTTGTTTATTTTTGTTTCCTCTTTTCTTTTCAGCTAGTTTGTCAAAACGACTATGATTGTCGTTTCTTTGTTTTTCTTCATGAGATCTTCCACCATACGCTCGTGCTTTTATTAGATCTGATTGTATTATCAAATCTATATTTTCCTTGTCAAGCTCGAGAAATATTTTTTAGCAGGATTTCAGCTTGTTTTTGTTCTTCTACACAATCATCAGGACGACAGTATCTGCTTATAATATCAAAGTTTCTTATTGCTTCTATTAGTTGTGGTCCTCGAATATGCATAACACAAATACAATTTTCTTCGGCTTTTGTTGGTGGTACAATCACTAAATTATTCATATAACAAAGATTAAATTTTTTTTATATTAATGATTGTGTTTGCCGCTTCTGATTTTATGTCAACATTTTTGTTTGGGTTAAAAATAATATCGTCAAATTCTCTTGCAACGGTTATAATTGGTGGTTCTGACATTATTATACAATGTTAGATTAAATTTGATCGTCGAGCATATATATTTGAAATGCTGTCAACCCCGGAAACAGATCTTCAGCAGCAACAACATAAATTCGAAAATACAAGTACATATTCACAGCTGAAATTACAAAGTGCTTTGTTGTTGAAATGTACGTGTTTGCTGTACTATACAATATTGCTCAGTCAATATCATCGTTTGATCCTTCCAATCGCCAATTATAAATTCGCCCAGTACCGGAGTTTAATCGGCAGCGCAGATGAAATTGCCAAATAGCGACTGCAACAGAACATTTGATTTTGATCCAAAAGTCTTTGTTTTCTCCGTTAGTCGTTCGTTCTTGTCTATCAGAGAAAGCGTAATGAGGATAATTTTCAGGGTAATGTGTTGATGCACTTACCTCAAACCCAATTCGGTTATCAGTTGCCTTAAAAAGTGTTGGAATATATCCAACATTATTTTTTGTTCGTTTTATACCACCACTAGATATACTATCAACGTACGCCTTATTTGCTAGATCATTAGGGTTGACTGGAACATATGTCGTCGTTATTTTGTTATTTCTCATATTTATATTACCTGACATTGTGTCGCCAGTCTACTTAAGCTTGTTATCGTCAACAGATTTTAGTTGGGCATAACTTACAGCTTGTGTACTATCAACATTTGTTGGTGGATACGCAGTTTCCAGCCCAATAATTTTTTTACTCTACATATTAACATTACCTCTAACCGTTCCACCTGTTTTATCAAGCTTGTTATTATCCACGTACTTCAACTGTAAATAACTTACCGCTTGGGTTTGAATTAAATTTGCTAGCGGATACGTGGTTTCCAAATTTATTTATTTTTTCCTGACATATCCAAGTTACCGCTTAAAATTCCTCCTGTCAGTGATAGTTTGTTATTATCGATCGTTTTTAGTTATGAGTAACTTACCGCTTGAGTAAGATCGACCTTTGGTGGCGGATAATCTACTTCTAAACCAAGTACTCGCTGATTTGACATTGATAAAATACCTGTCATTGTGTCGCCGGTTTTTTTTTTGTTTTTTGTTTTTTTTTTGACTAATGATGACGTATCAGTTATTATTGGTTCGTCAGCAGAAACAGATCCCGTAAGTGCTGTTCCAAACTTTGTGTAATAACTCAGATTATATAAATTATATAACGTAAAATTATATAACAACAATGGCGAAGTCATCGATATTAAATTTTGATACCGAACGATTAATCAAGCATAAACATAATAACGAACTTCCAGATTGTCATTATCTTATTGTTGATCGTACAGGCTCTGGTAAAACATATTTTTATTATTAAATCTCTTACTCAACGATAACTTTAATTATGATAAGGTATACATTTATACAATTAACCCACAACAAGATAAATACGAATTATTGAGCGAATACAACGATAAACTTGGTGATGAGCTTGACGCTGGCGATGATATATTTTTAATAAAACAACCAGAGGAATTAATTCCAATTGACAAACTTGATTCGTCCGAGCATAAAATAATTGTATTTGACGATATTCCGCTACAGAACGAGGAGATAAATAAGATTAAGTCGTATTTTTCATTGTCGCGTAACAAAAAAATGTAATTCGATTTATCTGGCGCAAGGCTTTTATAACGTTGACAGATTTATTAGGCGAAATACGGGATGTTTTATATTATCTCCTGGACTCGATAATGTTGATGTTAGAAATATTGCAAACGAGTAATGCGGTGATATAACAAAAGATAAATTTATTGAGCTATATCATCAAGCAACTAAAGACAAATACAGTTTCTTTTTATTTGATAAACTAGAGTGTGATCCAGCTAAGATGTTTCGTTGTTGTATTGACACATTTCTACAGACGAATTTTATAGAGCGTATAAAAAATAAAGAATGGACAAGCATCAACAAAAAATTGAATTGCTAAAAAAAATTATTACGACTCGAGCTGCTTTTAAGAAAAAAGTGGAAGAAGCTCGTCGAGAACAAATTCAAGCAGATGAAAAAGCCGCTAGTTTTCTTAAACCTGTTACTGAAGCAGTACTTGGCAAACAACCAGAAATATCAGCATTATCTCCAGAGGAACTAAAAAAAAAATACAAAAAGGTCTGTTAGGTTTACTTGGAGAAAGATCAAAAGAGGAAACTAAAAAACTTGTAGAAGGACTTGTGAAAAACATTGCTGATCCGGATGCACGACAGGATGAATTTGACAGATTAATGAACAACCCTCTTGCACTTCAGCGTGCGATAATAAGAACAACGGTTGATCCAGACTAGGTAAAAAAGTTAATACGAAAAAATATCTGAGCAACAAAGAAGAATTGCTGAAGCTATCATGGAAGAAATACCTATAAAAAAAAACAAAATTTTATGGAAGACAAGCTAGGGTAATAAATAGAAGATTCCGAACTTACCGAATTTGTTCTAAAATATCTGGCAAAAGACAAACTTACCGATCTTAAAAACATTCGAACATGGACTGATGATGATTACAATAAACTACAAAGAATTTTAAGAAAAATATATAATGACTTTTTAACAGCTGAAGAAACGCTTAAAGAAGTTAAAACAGAGGAAGAAATACTGCCTAAGTTAGACATAATGAGAGACGGAATTATTGCTGAGGTTTTATATACGACAGCAGATAAGTATAGAATCAGAGAAAAAGATTATGGTAAAAGATTGGAATTTCAAAAGACTATTTGATAAGTACGAACACGAACGACCTAAAATATTACCAGAGGAAAAAACTGGAACAGGTAAAAATTTGTTTACATCAAATGCTAAAATAGTTGACAGATTTATATTATTAATAACATCAAAAGAAGCTGGTAATGAAAGTACGGAAATCGACAACGAAATTATTGATATATTAGATAATCTTAGATCGAGTGGATTATTAACATCATCCGAATACGAAATTTTACATAGCGATCTTATCTAACAACCTTGATATAATCAAGGAAAATGTCAACAACATTATTGCTCGACTCGTCACAAACAACGAGTGACAGCACAAACTTTTCTGTCTACTATAATCCACCAATAATACTAGATCCTGGTAAACAGTACGAAATCGGATCGATTTCTGCTACAGTATGGCATTCTATGGCAAATGTAAATTAAACGTCAACAATAACTTTACATTTAATTCTGGTGCTTCGGAATCAGTTAAAATACCACAGGGAGCGTATAACGTGACTGATCTCAAAAAAACGATAAGAGAGCAGGTAACAAAATACACTGCCGCAGACAATTTTGAACTGACTCCAAACTATAATACGCTACGAGCCAGAATCACATTAAAAATAATTTGATAATCGATTTTTCACCAGCGACTAGTATCGCATCATTGTTAGGTTTTAAAAACCAACAGTGTGGCAGAACAAAGTGTATCAAATGATGGTGATCTTCCTGTTAACATAACACAAGTGAACACAATATTAATCAATTGCTCTATTGCATTAGGGTCTTATCCAGCTTTAGGAAATCAAGGTCAAACAATCTATAGGTTTTCACCAGATGTCCCGCCTGGGTCACTGATGCAAATTACTCCTCGACAAATGATATACTATCCGATTACTCCTGAAAATCAAATAACCAGCATAACAATGCAACTAACAGATCAATCAGGACGACAAATAGATCTTAACAATGAAATTGTCACGTATTATTTACACCTACGCGCGATCACTTCGTGATTGTAAGCGCAACAACGTAGTTGTCGGCGTAAATTTTGTAAACCTAATTTAATAACAAAGATGACACAAAAAAAAATGTCTATAGAAGAAAAATTATGGATGGATCTTTTGCAAATGTATTTACAAAAATAGCTGAAAATATCCCAGGAATTAGGCGTAAAGTAAGTAGCACCACTTGCACTTGAAGCAGGTAAAGCTATTGCTAGCACAGCTGGCACTGCAGTAGGACAAAAGATCGCAGATACAGTTAAAGGCAGCCCGCCTTCAGCATTGGAAATAAAACGAGCAATATCAGATATTGCACCAACAGCGGAAACAGAACTAGCTATGATAGCTACAACAACAAAAAATTAATGTCACCACGTGGTGAAGAGGTAATGCGCAAACTTGTAAAGAAAACAAGACAAATAATAACGCCTGCTACTTTTTAGTTGCTGTAATTTTGTGCCCGACGACAAAGTCGTTGCAATTTAGTGTGGATTATAAAATAAATAATGTCAATTAAAAATTATCTCGATCTTGCCAAAGAACATGACACCGACGATACGATAACAGAATTCAAGTATGTCGAGTATCTCGACGAAAACTCAAACGAACCAAATAAAGCTGGCGTCAGAACTTTTAAAACAAGAGACGAGGACGTGTTTCTGTTGCCGCACAAGGCGGTATTAGAAGTGCGTGGTCGATTCCTAACTGCGGTAGGCGGTGATATTGCAGCTGGTGCAGAAATTGCACTTGTCAATAACGGTTGGAGTTTATTTAAAAGCGCACGGTACCAATTGGCCAATCAGACCGTGGAAGATATTTCAATGCACTTGCCTATAGCAAGTACAATACTCAATATCGTCTCGTTCAGCGATGATTATTCGAGATCAGTGCCCACAAATATGATGTGGTTTAAAGATACTGGACTTGGGATAGTTGTTTCAATCGAATTTCGCACTGGTGCTGGTAATCCTGCTCCAGATAATAATCATCTAATCGTCAATCCCGCTGGTAATGCAGCTGGTGATATTGGAGACGCAATAAGATTAGCTGTTATAAATATACGACGACAGGAATATAACGAGGGATATGCCAAAAGAAAAGCATTTGCCACAGAATCTCACCAAATAACAATGATGCTTCCGTTAAGTACAATATTTGGATTTTTCCGCGAGTATAACAAAGTTTCTCGCGGAATAAAACATACACTTATTTTAGATCGAGCTGATCAAAATGATTGTATAATGCACTCTGATGGAGTAGCTCAAGAACAGTTTGCTATTACAAGATTAGCGCTGTGGATGCCACGAGTTCTCCCGTCTGAAGTTAAAACAATGGAACTCGAATCATTATTTACCGCTTACACGAAAAAAAAAATATATTTTCAGCAAAACAGAATTTACCAAACAGCAATTCCTAACGCAACTGATTACACCTGACGTGTTACAACTACGTCAAGCGAACAATTACCTCAACATTTGTTTGTTGTATTTCAATGACAAGAACGTCGTAATGATCAAGAAATGAACAACTCCGTATTTGATAACCCTGATGTCAGATGAATCTTTGTTAGAGTAAATTCTAGACAATATCCCGAACGTGCAATCGAATGCAATTTTGCTGTAGACTCCACCAGAAACATATCTCGGCCGTATATTTACCTTATGAAGGCGATGCAAAAATATCAGGACGCGGACAGTGAATCTCGGATATCAGTACAGGAATTTCGATCACTGTATCCTATCTTTTATTTTGACATATCAAAACATTCCGAAAGAGTTATTGGATCGACTGTTGATATTGAAGTCACTTGGACGCTTGGCGTATTACCAGCCGAACGTATATGCGCTAGTTATCAGTGATAGGTTCTTGATAATTGATGCAACCAACGGAAGGATGACTGTCCAAGTGTGAATATTGTATGACAAATAAGTATAAAATGAAAACGGAATACACAACCCGAGAAATATACCTAATGCCCGGCTAAGTTAAAAATTTATCAGAAGAGGTTGCCAAACACAATTCTGTTTCTCTAACGATATCCCCAGAGACTGACAAAGTCGCCGCAGTGAAAGTAATGTTAACTCAACAGCAAATCAATAAACTCGATCGGGGAAAACTGTTTGTTCTCAAACTGTCTGTTGCACAAATAACAGCGATGGTAAAACATGGCGGATTTTTTGAACCAGCATTTTCTGTAATAGGTAGCGCAATACCAAAAATTTTACCTGTACTAGGAACACTTGGACTAGCAGCAGCGTCAGGGACAGTATCTAGATCAATTAATAAAGCGGTATCCGGCGATGGAATCAAACAAATCTAGCTTTGACGACGTTGTCGTCAGTGACTTAAGTTTTATTTTTATGTAACAATAAAAGATAAAAATGCAAGTCAAATCGACAAAATCTTAAAAAAAAAAACCCTCAGCGAGCGCCAAGAAAAACAAAACGAAGAGGAATCATTCCTTTCACTCCACTTTTAGCGGGATTAGCAGGCAGTCTAATACCAAATCTGCTAAGGATAGGACGTGGAATGACTCTACCAGGCACCAGACGCCGCTGAGTAATTTTGATATAATTGAAAAATTGAATGATATTATCGGATTTCGCGGAGTGTACTCTAAAGACGAATATACACCTAAAGATTATATACCAGCAGGCGGTTCGTGTATCATAAACATACAAAACTTTAATAATGGATCTGGCACTCACTGGGTTGATGTTTACGATAATAATTAATTTGATTCGTTCGGACTTCCTTCGAATGATCTTATACAAAAATATATTTTTTTTTAAATTTAAAAAAATAAATTACTCATCTAATCAACTACAGCCGGTTGGAACATCTGCTTGTGGTTATTATTGCATTATGTTTATTCGACAGATGTCCCGAAGTGATAAACTTCGGAGTGAAAACTCCGAAGATCTTGATTTTTTAAAAGTTTATTTTGCAATTTGACAAGCAACCTTCTCACGCAAACGATGAGATTGCAGTTAATTTTATCTAAACTTACAAATATAAAAATGTCAACATACTGTCTCAAATGTAAAACTAAAACAGAGAATAGGGATGAGACAACGGAAAAAACAAAAAATAATAGAATAATGCTAAAAAGTATTTTTGCTGTTTGTGGTTGAAAAAAACAGTATGTTTCTGAAATTGACATATACGATGAAATCGTTGGGAGCTGGAGTTACTTTAGTAGATGATTAAATGACGAAGGTAAATATTTTTTGCTCCAATTTCTTATTTTTTGAGGGTAAAACCTCGAGGGGGTTAACGGGAATTTAACATTAGAAAATCAAAAAATCGATTATTTTTTTTCCTGGTCTTCGTCCAGTTATTTTGTTGATCTTTTGCTCGAAATCTCTGAAAAATTGTGGAAAATCTCTGAAAAATTGTGGAAAAAATTTTACGGAGACCAGAAAAAAAAAATCTATTTTTTTGATTTTCTATGTTAAATTCCCCTTAACGCCCTCTAGGTTTGAGCCTCAAAAAAATAAGAAATCGGACTGATTTTGTGATTTTTTAACCATTTTTCCTTTGAAAAAAAAACAAATTAAAGTGATTCTAAAACACGAAAAAATTGAGCTAAAAATCTACCAAAAAAAAAAAAAAGAATTTTTTCGACGATTAAAAAATAAAATAAAATGAAATGTGATTGTGATAAAGATTTTTGTATCGAACAAGATAAAATTGTTACATACTGTCAATCATGCAATCGCCGTGAGGGAATTGGCAGCGGTTTTGACATCACAAATTTATTGGAAAATTACCGAGACGAAAAGGAGGGTGGACATTGCCTGGCCACAAATATACCGGGCCGTACAATCCACTAGACAAACAGTTGGATGAAAACGATAATCTATTACCAGGACAAGAGCCTAATAATCAAGTTGATGCAATAACAATGCGTCATGATATCTGTTATCGTGATATAGAGCGTACTGATAACGTTCGTGTAGAGAACTCAAAATTAGACTGTGATAAGGTAATGTTAGGTGAACTACATGATCTGAAACCTGTAAATATGAGAGAACGATTTGATAGAAAGTTAGTTCAAGGAATGATAGGAACAAAATATAAGTTAGGACTTGGAAAAGAATTGTATGATGATCTGGCATCAGAATTACATAAACTTAAAACTAAATGTTTCCACAACGTAAGGTTGTCGCAAATGCCGTTGACGATATCTGGGCAGTAGATTTAGTAGATGTCTCAAATCTTGCTAAGTTTAATGATAATAAGAAATACTTGTTTAACGTTATTGATAT
The DNA here is from genome assembly GCA_016617855.1 of Megalonaias nervosa. Lineage (NCBI taxonomy): Eukaryota > Metazoa > Mollusca > Bivalvia > Unionida > Unionidae > Megalonaias > Megalonaias nervosa. Next base: position 27,494 of record JAECUM010010586.1, read on the forward strand.
TTTCAGTAAATACGCGTTTAGTGTACCCATTTCAGATAAATCAGGAACATCGATGACTGATGCGTTAGAACATATAATAACAAGTACAGAAAGAAAACCAAATAAAATTTGGACCGATCACGGAGCGGAGTTTTTTAATAAAAAAATCTGAGCAATTTTTGGAACAAAATAACATTTAAAAAATACGTTACAGGAAATGAGGGAAAAAGCGTCGTCGTCGAAAGATTTAATCGCACACTAAACGAGCTGATGCATAAACATTTGACAGCTAAAAACAGAAACAGGTATATTGATGATCTTTCACAAATTGTTGACAAATACAATAACACAAAACATCGAACCCTTTCCGCCAAGGAAAGGAAAATTTCACCAAATGACGCAATTAAAAATCCAATATTGGCAAATGAAAATATGTACCGGCGACATAAATTTAAAGTCGGCGATAGAGTTAGAATTTCGTTAGCAAAAGAAGTATTTGAGAAAGGATTTACCCCAAACTGGACTGAAGAAGTATTTATAGTTGATAAAGTTTTAATGACAATACCTGTAACATACGCGCTAAAGGATCTAGCAGCTGAGCCTGTAATTGGTAGTTTTTACAAACAAGAACTACAAAAAACTGAACAAAATGTTTTCGTTATCGAACGAGTAATTAAAAAGCGTGGTAATAAAAGCCTTGTCAAGTTGCGCGGTTATAGCGATAAATTTAATAGTTGGGTACCAACCAAACAAATTATGAAATAATGTTTTGTAGATTTCCTCGTACTTATGTTTGACAGATTTCCATTTTATTGGCTCACATAACGATATTAGATATAGTCTGCGATCATCAGAGATCGTCATTAGGTTAAATATTTTGACAAATATAAATCTAATTTTATATTTTTCTGTCTGTCTGGAATTCTAATGTTTAAAAAAGGATTTATCAGCCGCCAAAAGGACTGATTCTCATCTACTGTAAAATTAAATTTCAAAATTTTCTTTGTGATATGATATTTTACATTATATCTGCCATTTGTCGGTCTGCTGTAATTTTTTTTTATCAACTACACCTACAATCTCGTTTTGTTCATCATCGTTGTTAAGTAGAATGTCATCCTCTATAATCAATCGAGTCGAGTTTATCTGCGACTATAGCATCTCCTGCTGTAAAATTATCGTCCGCGATTATATCAGCTAGTCGTTTCATCAAGTCCATATTATATTTTTATCCAATTTATAATAATAAGATGACTAACGAGATAAAATATCATCAGAAAGTTAATATACTAAATTATGGAGAATTAGCCGAAGTAGTGCAAAAATGTTTGTCGGGGTATAGTTATTAATCTGTTGACGTTATTATTATGAAAGCTGATTCTAATAAGATTCTGCTAACAGCGGCAGAAAAAAATAAACTTAATGACAGAACATGTATTACACTAAAATTTAACAAAGATGATGTTTTAATGTTTGCTCATAATTGTCTTACCAAAACTGAGCTAGAAAATATAATTAATCATCATATTTGAAGATGATTCTGTCAAATGTTGATCGTCATGTTGCCGTATTTATAACACCGTCCGCAACTCTCTTGACTATTGCCGAATTTATCTTATGGTATTGAGCAGCAGCTGTCATCGAAGGAAATTTTAGTTCCTCATCTGTACTAATGTTATATGATTTTATAGGTTTAGCAGGACATCTGAAATTAATACCACCACCACGTCCTCGTCTGTTATTTTCTTGTTGAGTGACAAGTTCGAGGTTTATTAAACGATTGACGGTTTTAATACAGTTGGCGTGGTCTATCACTAAACCATCAGATATAGGTCCGTTAAACGTTGCGTAAACAAAACGATGTGATAAATAATTAACTTGATAGGTTAGTGTTCCTCAAACTTTTATTCTAAGATAGCCGTCCTTCTGTATTTTTCCTAATACTTTTTTAGTTTCGATATTTCGAATAATTCCTTTATCATTCGCCTCGTAAAAATCAAACACGGGATGAGGTTGAAATTTGTGTTGTAAAGACAAGTTTTCAATGTTATCATCAGTAACCGCGCCGTTGACATGATATACTCGCCGTTCAGCTGGTATGTCACCACAAAATAACGTATAAATAAAATCTTTCCTAAACATTTCTACTTTCACAGTATTATCTCCTCTAACACTTATCTTCATTCTACCTGGTGTTGCTTTACCAAACGGTGTCCCATATTTGACGTGAATCACCGACTCTAACATATTTCCCGCGTACAACTTGTACTGGGGGTGAGCATAATAGTACTCTTGCTCGTTTGCGCTTGTCAGATTTTGTGCCATTTTTCTATAAGCATTTTATATCTCTGATTGATTGTTCAACTAGCGCATGCGCAGTTTGCAGTGAGATATCGCTCGAACAATCAATTAGAGATATAATATTACATTATATAACAATGCTGAAGTTATGTGATATAGCCAAAAAGAGCCTTATAGGAAAACCTACAAAAATAGCCACTGCTTTAGCAGGATTTGATAACAGCTATCGGTTTGATAAACAAATCGTTTTAGTAAACTTAACTACGAATCTTTATCATTTGTTAGAACCAACTGTAAAACCTCAACTTGAAAAACATAGGGGTTTGAAAATACTAGTAAAATATCACTTTATATTTTCAAAGCTACTTGGGACAGAAGAGGAAATTGCAGACCCTTACATTAACGCAAAATCAAAACGTGTTTTGTTCGGAACTGATCTTTCATCACTTCCTGATGAAATACACCACGAAATTTGGGAAAAAATAGAAGAATTTACAGAATTAGGTTCGGGCTGGAAGTTTGAGATGATTACTGAGATTTTATTTCACACAATAAAATATAACGTATTACGCGATAGTTCATATATTGACCTGCCACAAAAAATAAAATATAAAAAATGTTGCATAAACGTAAAGAACTTTGTTAACAGATGTTTCCAGTGGGATATTCTTTCTGCAAAGTTTCCAGCAGAAATAAATGCTGATCGCGTTGACAAGTATTTTAGTCACGTATCAAAATTAAATTTTAATGGCATTGCCTTTCCAATTGCAGAAAATCAAATACCAAAGTTTGAAAAGCAAAATAATATATCAATTAATATATTTAGTCTTGACGAGCGTGAAAATGTTTATCCAAGGTATATTTCAGAAAAAGCTTCGCAATCGATAATAAACTTGCTGTTTTATAAGAATCATTACGTTTGGATAAAAAAACTTTAACGGACTTGTTAGTAGACAGTATAACAACAATAAAAATAAAAAGTATTTCTATTATCGTTGTTTGCACGGTTGCTCTGACAATGAAAAATTATAAAAGCATCTACAGTACTGTAATAATGTACAACGAATAACAATGCCGTCCAAAGATAATTTATTACAGTTTGTCAATCATAAGCACAAACTAAAAATTCCTTTCGTCGTATACGCCGACTTCGAATGTTTACTCCAGCCTGTGCTTGGCGCAGAAAGTAATACTAACCAATCGAGTACAAGAAAAATTCAAAATCATATTCCATGCGGAGTAGCGTATAAATTAGTTTGTTGCACTAATTCGAGTTTATCCAAGTCGATTAAATTATATCGTGGTAATGATCCAGCTGTTTGGCTTCTCAAGCAGTTGATTAACGAAGTTGATGATATATTTAGACGTTTAAGAAAAATAACTCCAATGATAAAATGAATAGCTCAACAAGAATCTGATCACGAGCAAGCAAAATTTTGTCATATTTGTGAAAAAGCCTTTGACTTTACTGGTAATGAAAAAGTACGTGATCAATGTCATTTGACCGGGAAATATCGTGGAGCGGCTCACGATAATTGTAATCTAAACTTTCATGCTCCAGATTTTATTCCAGTTGTTCTTCACAACTTCCGAGTATATGACAGTTATAGTATCGTAGAAGCTTTTGGTGATCCTGAAATAACGTCTCGTTTAAAACTCGATAATACGATCAAGTGTATCCAAAATAATTTTGAAAAGTATATGTCAGTTACTTTAGGTAAGTTGCGTTTTATCGACAGCCTACAGTTTACAGCAGCATCGTTGGATGAGCTAGTGAAAGTTTGTAGCGTGTTTGATAACTTACAAGATTATTTTGGAGATAAATTTAATCTACTGACAAAAAAAAGGAGTATTTCCGTACGAGTATCTCGACGATTGAAGTAAATCTGTTGAAACTTCTTTACCTGACAAAGATAAATTTTATTCACAACTAAAAAACGAAAATATAACCGATGACGAGTACAAATACGCTCAAGATACTTGGAAAGAATTCGACTGCAAAGACGTTTGGCGATTATCATGATTTATATTTGAAAACTGATGTGTTATTGTTGGCGAACATATTTGAAACCTTTCGAAAAGTGTTTTATAATAATTATAAACTCGATCCTTGTTGGTATTACTCTGCCCCCGGGTTATCTTGGGATGCTTTGTTAAAGTTTAGTAAAGTGAATTCAGAATTACTGACTGACGTCGACATGTTTAATTTTATTGAGAAAGGTATCCAAGGCGTTATTAGCGTGATAACAAAAAAAGTATGCGGAAGCAAACAATAAGTATATGAAAAAGTACAATTCTGATCTTCCATCGAAGTATATCCTTTATCTCGATTTTAATAATTTGTACGGTTATTTGATGTCAGAACCAATGCCATTTGGTGGATTTCATTGGATTACGACCGACCAATTTCTAGCGAAAACAGTAAAAAGATACCTGACGATGTTTCGTATTTCGTTGAAGTTGATCTTGATTATCCTATTTCATTACACGATTTACACAACGATTATCCTTTCTGTGCAGAATCAATGAAAATAGATTATAGTTTATTATCTCAAGAACAACAAGCAATAGCATCACCAAGACAAAATTCTACGGTAAAAAAGTTAGTACCAAATTTACTTGACAAAAGAAATTATGTTTTACATTACAAAGTTTTAAAACAAACAATAGACGCTGGTCTCGTGTTCAGGAAAGCTCATAGAGTGTTAAAGTTTAATCAGTCGCCGTGGATGAGAGGTTATATTAACTTAAAACACTTCGAGAAGAGCCGTAGCGAAAATCGATTTTGAAAAAAAAATTCTTTAAGCTTATGAACAACTCCGTTTTTGGTAAGAAAATGGAAAATATTAGAAAGCGAGTAAACATCGAGCTCGTTAATGATGTCAATCGCAGGAACAAACTTGTGTCAGACGATGATTTTGTGAGTATGAAAATTTTAATGAAAATCTTGTCGCAATACAAAGAAGAAAAACAAATTTAAAACGAAATAAGCCGATTTGTGTTGGAGCTTCCGTGTTAGATTTGTCGAAGTGGCTCGTATACGATTTTCATTATAATTTTGTTAAGAAGCAGTGGCCGTCATGTAGATTATTGTTTACCGATACTGACTCACTTGTTATGAAACTGAATGTGAGGACGACTATCAGGATATTTACAATAACCGACACCTGTTTGATCTCTCCGATTATCCTCGCGATAGTAAATTTTATGATGATACAAATAAAAAGGTTATTGTTAAGTTGAAGGATGAATGAACTCGAGCATCATCAAATATTTTATCGGATTGCGGAGTAAAATGTATGCTGTGTTGTCAGACAATAATAAAAAAAAAAAAAAAGCAAAAGGTTTGCCTCGCGATTTTGTAATTTTTTTTTAATGGAATTTGATGATCATAAATATGCACTTGACGGTGGCATTAGTTTTATAACAGCAATGGCTATTCGAACAAATCATCATAAACTTGAAACAAATGTTATTATCAAACGTGGATTAAGTAATTTTGATGATAAATGTTATTGCGAAAATGAAGTAGATACGTTTCCTCTTGGGTACTGTCGCGACGACAGAGCTATACTCGATATTATATTTTCATCAGATGACAAATCTATATTTGACATTATATTTGACGACTAGGGTATGAAATTTTGTGTGAACTTTTGAAGTAATGTTTGAAAATTTGACACTGACAAATAGCTATTATAGCAAGATCAAATATCTAATGATAGACGGTAAACAGTTGACAGTTGAAATTAACAATGAAATATCAGGAATATATTTTAGTGGTAACGGCTTTGCTCGTGACAAGCTAAAACTTTCGCCTATCAGATCTGGTAACAGCAAATACTTCGATTATCTTGAAAAATTGAGCCGTGAGTTATCAAAGGGATTTAATAACTTTCATGATCCAATCAGTCAACAAAAATATACTAAACTTACCATAGATTTTGATCGGTCAAAGGTATATTTTATTGATAAAAAAATATCCTCTTAATAAACCACAAATAAAAGATTTATTTGAGTCTCGTCGTTGTGTAAGCGGTAGAATAAAGTTTAGTCTCTATTATCATCATGATGAAATATTTGTAATATCCACAGTTGAAACACTGATAATTGGTGATGAGATATGAAATTTTGTCTAATAATAATAAAATAATCAATGAAATAAACTTGAGCCAGAAACCTTGTCATCATTTTGAGAAGAAAAAAAATTGTTAGCCGGGGTGGGTGGGTCCCTGGGGTGGGAATTTGTATTTGTTTGGAGATGGTTGGAACCTGGGATAGGGGTCTTGAGCCAGAATCCTTCTTTTCCCTTACTACTACTGTACATTAAGTTTATATATGTTGTTGTTCTTGTAGGGTTTAACGCCAGTTTTCAGCACAAGATAGGCTATACATGGCGGCCAGTATTAATGGTGGTGAAAGAACTCGGGAAAACCCCCAGGAAAAAAACACCGACCCACGAGAGGCTACTGGCAAGCTTTCTCACATACCCACGATGGCCGAATCCGAAACTCGAACCCACGCCGACAGAGGTGAGGTGGCAGTGATCCGTAACGGTGAGCGGTTTAGACCACTGGGCTATATATGTAGTACTAGTGATAAATGGACTAGTAAGTACATGAAGTGATAATACAACTGGATACTGCTGCTCATCTAACTTGGACTAATGGTTGGGGCGGGGTGGGGAATCACAGGTGCTCAACGCGAGCTTGATGTTAAGAAAAAAACAATAATCTGAAGGAAAAAAGTCATACAGAGTGACAAAAATACCTCAGATTACCCCCATGACCCGTTCTGACATTGGACCCTCTCTATCATACTATATAAGAGAGAAGGTCAGTAACTTCCTAACACTTCGTTCCACCCATGACCCTCGATTTCCTTCTGCTATTTCCATCTTTAACAGCATACGATCATATTCTATGGCTTTTTTTACTCCTGAGATATTTTTTTATCCATCAAGCCATCGTTGACTATTCTGCGTTGCACCAAACTGAAGTTACGGGCTCCGAAACGTGCGAATTTCGCGAATTTTGTCTGAGTGGACACTACTACGCTCAGGTGACAACCGGTGAAAAGAGCTCTTATATAGTATGATAGAGAGGGTCCAATGTCAGAACGGGTATAGGTAAGAGTGAATTCTTCTAATTAGAACTGATGACCTGAAAGTCTGTTGAAATCAGGAGACATTATTACCAGTTGATATTTGCGGAATGATACAACTTTACCAGGCATGGAATGCCACATCTGTCTTGTTTCAGCTCAACTAAGATTCGCTAGTGATGGCTTGAGTGTTATATGAGCTCAGGTCAACATTATATGATGGAGTTGCAAAGTCCTATGAAGATAAAATAATGTGCTGTCTTTCATCGAACAAAACGATATAACAATTACAACACAATGTATTTATAAATATCTAATATAAAATGTTCTCTTTCAAAACTTGCATGCTCTCTCTTAACAGACACACAGCGATCGGATGGCTCTTCTCAGACATTTTCCCTTATAGATAATGTACTCTCCATCTATTGTGCAAAGTATATTTTTAAAAATATTTGAAAGAGTTAATAATAGTTGTATCCAAAAATAACAAGAACTTTAATTTTTGCGCTTTGGAAAATATCATGAAAGTAGCCTTCTGGAAGTCCCCCTCTCCTTTTCCTATTGAGAGTCCAAGTCTCAGTCGTATCTGTGCTGACGACAGTCAATATAGGCTCCTTCTGTTTTATGTGGCTTCCTCTAAAAGGCGAAGGAAGGTCGGATTCGTCTCTCTTTCCCTGTCAAGGATTCTTCTGACACTTCGCTGCCACTGGTTCCAGTGGACTGTCGTCAATATCAAGACAGCTTGAACAATTAAACCCCATGAGGTTAGGGTTATTGTTGTGTCTTGGGTCTACTTTAATTGCTCCGCTTTGGAAAGTGTCATGAGAGGAGCCTTCTGAAAGTCTCGCTATACCTTTTCATCCTTTAACCTTCAGTCTTTGGTGCACAGATTAAAGGCAATTTACTCTTTAGTTGGGTCCAGACATGACAGCACTTCACGTGGTCAACTCATCTACCAGCTTATAGTAGGGAACAGTCCTACAGTAAGGGTAAGTATTGTTTCTTAATAGCAGTTTTCCTTTTTGAGGTCTTCTGCCTCTCGAACTGGTAATTTAGCAATGCAGTAGTAGCAGGCAATGTATTACTACTATTAAAATCTACCGCGGTGGGGTCATGCAACATACTGGTAATCAAATGGCAGATGGGCCTCAGTAGAGTGTGTGTTCATGTTGTCACATTCATTTCTCCAATCAAAAACACCATCTCCAATGGGATAAAATATTTTTAATTAGGGATAGAAGGATAGGGAAATTTTGCCGAGGACCTAGCAGGGAACTACAGTCGGGTCAGTTTTTACCGTGTCGGGTTTCTTCGTTACCATTTTGTCCGGTTTCGCCACTCACACCTTAACCTCCGTTTTTTGTCAACCATAAAACAATTTTTTTGTTTTTTCTTTAAATCGACATCCAGGAAGAGAGGCCGGTGGGTGGGGTGAATCCGACCCGGCAATATCGAATTTTCATCTTAAACTTGGCTGGGCCGGGGTTTATTTTCCAGGGTAGTACGAAACCAAGTGGGTCCTGGTGGCCGGGCTGGGAACCAGTCTGTCCCTACTTGTAATCTAGTATCTATTCTCCTGTTAGTAAAGCAATTTTGATAAACAGTTTTATGGCGATAAAGCAAGCCATTTGTTGTGTAATGGGATTGTAGCAGTCACCTAAACTATTACATAATCAATGTTTATGTTATAAATCTCCCTCTTGTAAACAAGACAATTAAAGGATGGGCACAGGTACTTGATTCCAGGGTAAACTAATGTGTACACTCACCAATTAACAGTTAATTGGCGAGTGTACATATTAGTTTATCCCGGAATCAAGTGCCTGTGAGGATGGGCCTTCTATAGATTTATCTGATGGCCAAGATGAAATCGGGGTTGACACTGAAATGCACTCAGCGTATTTTGATAATATTTACCAGTGAACGTAAGTACAAAAGAGATCACTAGTTTTTATTTATGAAGGACTTTAGTAGAAGAAAAGAAAAATAAACATTTTCAATATGAATGCGATATGAGTCTACAATATAGAAATTGTTTGGTATATCAGTTTATGTTAGCAGTGCAAATTTGCCTGTTTTGGCGCAATTTATGGGGACAGAAATTCACACTACTTCAACAAGACTTGAAAAAACATTTTAATTAATTTCTTAAAACTATATTGCCAACCATATTCATTGGTTTTCAGAGGTAAACTAATACTAACGTTTTTTTCTTTTCAAAACTATATTAAAATACTATACTCAATTATTTTCAGATCTAATTTAATTGTGTGTCCATTCACTTATAATAAGATGATAAGATATCGGGAAGGAGTGTTTCTCACTGTTTTGAGCGGTTACTGGAGCGTGTCAACAGTTACTCCTCTATGCATGCCAATTAAACTTTTGTTTTATGAGGGTGGGATTGTTTAGGATTAGGATATTGATCGATATGCTAATTTTTCTGATCTCGCTTGTACTCAACATATTCCAGTCAATTTGTCAATATAACTGTTTAAATTTGTAAAATTCGAAATCGAGGTTTTCTGTTGAGAGAGAGAGAGAGAGAGAGATGCAGCAATTCATCAGCAAGATGGTCAGAAACATAGTTATATAGTTACAGCAGCAATGAGAGTCTCCTTAGTGAAAGTATAACAGGTATTGCTTGAAATCTTATTTTTTATCTGAGGAAAAATGTTAATCTGTGAGGAGAGATATGAATTTATCCCGTTTCATTAGGTTCAGGTGTTAATAATAATAATGACAGAGAGCTTATTTTCAGTTCCATTTCATCGAAATGGAAATAAGAACACCTGTTCCTGAGACTAATTTTGCAGATCAGTTCTTTGTTTCACAATCATGTGTAAGCTTTAAGTGTGTTGTCATGGTGCACTAGAAAAAACACCAGTGATCTTTTTTTAATTAACTTTTTTATTTATCTATGTGAGCTCTATTTACATTTAGCCGATTGACCACCAGCATGTATGTACATACTGGGGTTGTCCACATATGACGTCACACAATTCTTGCCCTTTTTTGACCCCTTCCCCCTCGTCACATTTCTTCACAAAAACTCCAGCCCCCCTCTATCTGACGTCACAAATCTCTTACCCCCCCCTCTTTTTTCACAATTTTTTTGTAATACTAAAACATGAATGTAATGTAAATCAGTTAACTATATAGACAAAACAACAATCTTCTGTTTTGAGACTTTGAGTTGCAAATAAAGATGGAAATTTGTGCAAGGCTCCATCTGTTGCTCGTTCTGGAACTTTAAGCCCTTCACATATTTGAACAAGGGGTAAAGGAGGAGGAAGACATCTGTCTTTTATCACGCTGAAGTATGAGCTTCGTGCTTTCAAACAGCACATGTTGTCGTCACACTTCACAATCTGAAGCAAGTATTGGCTTGAACGGACATGGGTGTCACACCAGTTTTGATCTCTACACAATATATCCTGTTCCATGAGCTCTGAACTTAATGGATCCATATACTCAACAATGGTTGGGTAATTGTCTGTAGCCAACTGTGACCATATTTCAGCCAACGTTTTTCCGGTAAATTCAAAGTTTTTCTTCTCTAGCTCATTGTCTGTTGTCTACCTCGTTCGTCTAAATGGCTGCAATAGTTGTCATGAGGTAATATTAATCCATTCAATTCCCTGCTCAGTGGCACCATCTTTCTCACCACTCTGTTAAAAGCACTTCGTTCCTGAGCATTCGATGCAACGAAGACAGAGTCAAGATCATGTTTCAAGAAATGGTGGATGGCAACCTTAATAACTTTTTCATACCATGGGTTTGAATTCGGTCCACCATCAACAGTAAACACAAGAATCGGCTTGACCAATTTATCAATACCAGTCCTGGTTATGGTATTGAACTCAAAATCAACTCCATGGCTGAGTGCTGTTGATGCAGAGTGTTTTCCAGGTCGGATGGCTATAAACGTTGGGCCAAAAAAGCCAACAGTGTCTCAGTTTCCAAGGCCATTGCGATGGATCTCAATGCTTGGCATACAGTGAAGGTATAATCTTGTGCCGGGCAGCAATTACCCAGTCATGGTCAGGCAGGCTTACTTTATATTCAACGTGGATTAGCAGTGGACTCTGCTTATTGGCAGCGACTAGACCAATTGGGATGCGACATTTATCATCCTGGCTGATAAAACAAACCTCATCCAGTCCAACCATGGAAGACAGTTCTTCCAAATGTCTTATTGTAGCTGTGCGAAACTGGCCGTCAATATGTTTAGTGTGATAATCATTATGCACTCTCATTAACTTTACTGGGACAGTGGTTACATGACGCTTACCTTCTGACAACGAACTACGAAGTAGACGAAGGTATAGTCCACTTTGACTTATATTGAAGCCATCTTTTTTTAAAATGCTCTGTTAACTGATCTAAGATTTTGATACTTCTGTTGACTTCAAACTGTCATTTTTCATGAGAAGCTGAACCATGCATTGCGATATCCAGTATAGTTTGCAAAAGCAATGGTTGTTCCTCTTCGATTTTGGTTGACCACATCTGGCTCTGATATTCAGTTTTGTGCGCAGTTCAGGATTATCTTCCAATAAAGTATTCAGTTTTGATTTTTTCAAATCCCTTGCTTTCAGGGATCTTCTTTGATCATCAATCTTCCTCTTTAGGTTCTTTTCAAACTCAGTTTTTCTTTTTTGTTTATCTTTTAACTCTAAGTTTTGCTCATTTGAAAGTAGTCCTTGTTACCGCCAATTATACAAACCAACGAGGTTAGAATCTATGACATCAATTTGGAACTTCAAATGTAATTGGACAGTAGCATTTCTCGTAGTAGCCGAAATGGTTTGTAGAAGGCAATGTTTCAGAAATAATGATATTCAAGACATCAGTCAGTTGTTCACTGGACTCTAAATTACCCCGAGTAGTAACTTTTTTTGAAACTGATGGTGCTTGTTTTGTCCGAAAGTTCAGAAGTGATTCTTTTTTCGTAATGGAGATTGCCTTGAGTTCAATATATGGTTAGCTTTTTCAGCCATATCTGTCATTCTTGACACTATTCCACTTTATAATAAGTTCATCTTGGCCCGTCTTTTTGGTTTTTGTAGGATATGCTAGCACATAAGCGATAAATAAAGACTGATATAATTTATTTTTATTCATTGCTACAGGCTGCTGAAAAGTCATGAACATTAAAACTAATAAACACTGGACACCTTACGTTGTATGGTTTCAATAGCGTAAATGTTACTAGTGCCGCACGCTGGCTTAATCCTCAAATTTCTTCCCCTTATCCTGTCTTTTTAGACGTCATCAAGCTTCAAAGACTCTGTGTACTATTAGGACGGTTTATAATCTAGCACTTCAGTGGTGTCAACAAAATGTTTTCAATAAAAGGAAAGAAAAAAATTCAACATTTGATATATTTATTCCCTTTAATGTAAAGCGTCCCTGCGCGACATAGTGCCCAACCTTGGCGCTACTGAACTAATTACATTTGTTGGGGTTTTTTTGCATTAAAAAATATTAAAAGATTAAACGTTCACAGCGGACTGAATACCGTCTTTCAACTTGCTAAATTCGTGTGTCTTTGATCTCGTCAGACTGTTGTCAGAATGGTGATAACTTGTTAGCCTATTGTTTTACTTTTCTAAAATTTAAGTTTAATCGCCAGTAGGCCTGCAGTTTATTTAGTATACATTTTGTTTTTAAAGTATTACATTAAATTAAAAAAGAATTACATAATTTAAAAAAACAGCAGTTTAAACCAGTTAAAGGTTGTAACAATTTCATCTGAGATAATAATATTAATGAGAGTCATTATCTATTGCAGATAAAAATGGACTGAGGATGAAGGTCACAAAATCTTTTTTGTTCCAACATTATTTTTGAGTGTTCCACCGTCATATTTATTGTGACGTCACATTTCTTTAAAAAAAAACACCTCCTCCCCCTTTTCACACTTCGTCACAAAATTTTTACCCCTCCCCCCACTGTGTGACATCATATGTGAACGACCCTATACATTTGTTTACAAAAAAATGATGGTAGTACATTTAATACAGTAAAACAGGACTATCACATGTACACATATTATAAAAATCCCAAGATATATATACCTACATATTAATAGATACACACATTCTCATACATTCAGATATACTGGTCAGACAACCTGTGTTTGACCAAAAATACAAAATCGTTATGTTCTGAACAGCTTCCTGTATCCCAGACTTGTCCCAGACCTTGACTATGCAATAAATACTAGACTAACGATGCCCATGTTTGCTTTCCAGGATGTAAAATCCTTTGATCTACCCTAGCTCCAGCTCCTCATTTCCAGCATGACTGAAATTCACCTACCCCTCCCCTTTATACATGGCGTTGTGCACATAATATTTGCTAACCCTTGAATAAGCATTTTCTCAAATGTTTCCATGATTTAATATTCTTTAAAAATAATAAATACAATGAAGACAGCTAATGTTTGTGCTAAAGTTTTGTTCAATCTATCCTTGTCTTATTTACTATCAAGTGCTATACTCCTTTCGTTTTAAGTAAGGCATAAGATGCACCTTAGCATGCTTTTAGACCCAATTTTGGTGCTTCTGCGTTTAATTTAAATTTAATTTTATTTACCAATAATAATAATTCATTGTGTAGAATACTAATTTATCCTGTTTCATTAGTGTCTGGTGCTATCTGGGCAAACTGAGCAACTAGTTCACAATCCAAATATTGTTTTGAAATGAGAACACAAGTTCATTAGCCTAATTATGCAAGTTGGACAAACAAAGAATCTGTCCTTTGTTTTTGCAATTATATCTAAGCAGTCACTTAGTGTTTTTTTCATGGTGCACAACACATAGATCTGTGGTTCTTTAAATATTTGTTTTTAAAAATCAATAATTGTTTAATTTATATGATGGATGAAAGTGATGCATTACTCTTGTGTGGAACATAACTCTGGGAGAGAACACAATATTCATATATTGCTTGATTGTTGTTGTATAGTGCATTAAAATAATAATAATAATAATAATAATGGCATGAGTTTGCATGGTATTTGTTCAAAACCTAAGTGAAAGTTGAATATGCATGAATGGTTACTTGTGTACAAAGACCAGTTTGGCCTTTTTTTCCATGGGAGGCCATTATTAACAGGTTTAATGCTATGTACAATTGTAAACTTAGATATTGTGGGTCCCCCCTCCCCATTGTTGGTTTCCACTCCTTCGACGACATATTAGCAAGTTGGCATGCAGGGTGTAAATGGTTAATTCTACATTAAATGACTATGTAAATCCACCCAGTCTCTGGCATTGGTATGGAATGTCTCCAGTCAAGCCAGAGGAGCTTATAACCTTCCTTATGCGGCTAGTAAAAATACAATGTAGTCGAAACAAGCATCGTTTATATCTTGCACAACCCAGCGTTGTTTCATCTATCCATCCATCCAAACATACTTACATGTGTACGCATGTACCTACAATCAAACAAGTGGCAAGTGGTCAGACAAGAAGGCAATATCAGATAAATTAACGAGAAATAAGCACGTCAATCCATGAAGAATTTAAGTGATTCATAAATTAGTTAATTAATCTCCAATAACATAAAAATATTGGGGTCCTATAACAGTCATAACCATTTGGATTGATATTATCTCGTTTGTGTTGCCCATTTTAAACACTGACGTCCTCACTCTTGATAGATAATCTAAATATCATTGAACTTTTCCATCGCTTGCTAAAACGTTTTTCAACTCGCATTGGAAGAGTCGATCATGTAACAAATGTTTTGTTCGGCTTTCTGTTACATGGTTTGAGGAAAACTGACGGAAAATATAAAATGACGTCACATCAGTAGTTACTACTTAATGCATGTCTAGGTTGCGCTCTAGTTTTGTACTTTCCATAGGGTTCAATTTATAAAGAAAAAGAAACTTCCAGGTGTTCATCATTGGTTCAACAAGGCTATTAGAAAAAAAAAAACTTGTATATCTTGCATATTGTTAAAAGAACCTTTTAATTCCCTTATTGTGAATGATTGATGGGTGTAATTTCAATCATATAAATATTACATCTTGGACTTTAGGGGCTTTTAATTGGCATGTCGTAGCACAAGGTGTAATTAGAACGCCCCATGCATTCCAAAGTTGATGAGATCTGTCATCGTTTATGTCGCAAACTTAAAAATACAAAACCAATGCAGTCATATTGAGCTATTCCATAGTCATTATTTTATGCATCGATCGAATAACTCACGGTATTCAGATATGTTGTTGTTAGTACTAAAAAAAATAACTCAGATTACTTACCACAGACTATAATTGGGACAACTATAATTGACCTATTCCTAGAATCCTGACAGTAGTTTTGTCCTCTCCGTCTTGTTATTATTTATTCGAACACTTATTGTTTCTCATTTGTTATTCACAGACTCTATGTTCATATCACAAGGAACAATCACTTTAGTGAACATATACTTTCCTTTCAATCTGCTGCTAACACACATAAACTATGTTGCAATGTTTATTTTCTTCTTGAATTTTGTCCTTTGTCTTTTCTCTGTGTGTTTTGTGAAATTTTGGCAAGTTTCGAATCTCACTACCATCTCTGAGAAGTTCATCCTCCAAATTGGCATCTTGTTTTTATAGACCTTTAAGAGAAAATGGAAGGACAATGAGTCATCACACTCGCTTTCACGTGATATCATACAAGTTTGTAAAACGTATGAGATAGGTGCCTCAAGGTGCAACATTCTTATATTTTTACAGATGCATACAATGGCCTAAAGAATACACTTCCCTGGGTACATAGTTAGAGTGGAAGGTGTAGTTGGGTGGCAAAGGAAACTACTCAGAAACCTATGGGAACAAGCTACTTTCCAAGAATTTAAATGTAACTGTTTGCTTTCAAACTATCATATTGGCTTCTTCAACAAACTAGTCATTTTCGAGTCTGGTCATACACCAATATCTTAATCGTCAATATTAGTTGCATACCAATAACATGAAAACCTTGCAACTGTACTGCCTTAATAAGCTTAATGTTTTTTAAAAAATGAAAGCGATTCAGTTTAAAAATTATGGTTACAAATAAGCACAACCACTGTCCTTATCCAAACAAATAACACGCCAAAAAGCACATAGCTTTTGCAAGGGATAGAATTTGATGCTCGAGTGTCTGCTCAGATTTGATACATTAATGCAAATTATGAAACAGGTAATTTGTCATTGTATTTTGACATGATTCTGTGCTCAAAATGACATGTAATAAGTTTATGTAGTATATTAACCTCCACAGAAGATTATGAGTACTCAAAATTCCATGCATGAATATGGGTGCTCAAATTTAAAAACATCCAACCTCAACCGTTTTTGCTACAAATAATCTTGAAATCGATAGCAATATCTCAATCTCAAAGCTGGGTCTGTTTTCTTTCGAAAATATGTCAAAGCTGCATGCCAAAATTTACTAACTAATTAAATTGTGAAATGATTACTGGTAATTGATAACATTAAAATAAAAGATTTTATTTCATCTTTTTGCTGAAGGGGTCCAACAATATAAAGACCCTAATTCAAACAAAGAGGCTACAAGTTCTTCTAACGGCCACAGGAACAGTGCCTTCTCGTTATCCTCAGTGCCAGAGTTGGATGTAGGAAACGACAATAAAATACTCCATTCCATGCTGTGATAGCCATTTGGTTCCAATGAAATTACCTCAATCAAGAGAAAGATGAGAGTGCTTCCTTTCCTCAGAATAACTCTGCTCACAAATATAACATTGAGGAAAGCGTGTGAGCATAATACGATGTGGTGTTAAGTGTATTGCTGGCTTGACTGTTCTATCAGTTCATTGTTTAGAGTCATCACTGATTGTTTCAGATGAATACAAAACCATTCTATCTGGTCTGATGCAAATAATTTTCATTATTTAAAATAGCTAGAATACATTGATTAATATACATATTTTTTTTTCTTTCTGAAGGTCATCTTTAGACTTATGGAGGTAGACTACAAAATGCCAGTCAGGTGTAGGAAACATCCTCTACTATTTACAAATGTTTGACTGTTGCTGTTTGCTACAGTGTTAGCTAAATTAAAGTTTCACATTCATCACATGGAAGGCATATCTTGCTCTAAAGCAATTTAGAATGCCTTTATGGAGCATTGTGACCAGACAACAGACAAATCCTGAAGCTTCTGTATCAGAAAGACATTCATCCAATGAAGATCAATTAAAACCCCTCAAACTGCATAACACTGTCAGCCAAAATCTAAGGCAACATGATACACTTAATGGTAAATTTGTAATTTCTTCAGACCGATAAGAATATTCAAAGCAACAAACAACCCATTTTGTTGTTCTTCATCTTGATATGTGTGTGTGTGTGTGTGTGTTTTTTTTTTTAATGCAAGTCCATTATGGATTGATTAACCATTTCAACTATAAATTGATATTACCAATTTTCAGCCTTACATAATGGCAAGAGTAATGTTGATGGTGAGTATTACGGCCATGTATTCTCAAACCTCATTTTTCAAAAACAAAACTCAAACTAAAAATGCGATGCATGAGTTCTAGAACCTTTGCAAAAACTATTTTACTTCTTTCTTAGTGATCATGCGGAAGCCTTTTTTTTTTTGAGTCGGAGTGAACTTGACCTTTCCATAGTTTGAGGCCCAAATCAATAATGTTCTTCCCTGCCCCGAATCCAGTTCACTTTAAAAGTTTGGCAAAGGTAGATGATAGAGAAGTTTCGTGTGTGGGATCTAAATATGTAGGAAACAGATGGCCGAATGGATATGCCCCATATCGTATGGGGCATGCAAAAATCAGTAAGCTGAAGCCATTTTCTCCCAATAATGTACATTCTGTCCTGTAAAAACATGACAAATCTGAAGTGGATCATCCTGGCTGATGTTATGCACACTAGTTCAATTGTTTCATATACAACAGCTGACTTGAATCCTATTTCAATCCAAAGCAAATGTTATGGAACTATACTTACAACCATGGCAACAAAATATAAAACATTTCAGTCATAAAAACATAACGCTTGTTTCAGTTTACCTCCATTCTTAATGCAAAAGTCGTATTTCCGAAAGGTACAATTTTTCTTACGTTGTTCGATGTAGGTATAATCCTGAAAATGTCCTAGGGAAATGTGAGCCAACCAGGTGTAATTGAATAGCTCCAATTCTCCCAAATGACTTCTTTTTATCAGATTAATTAAGGTTCTGTCATTTCTTTTCAATTCATCTTCATTGGTTCTCTAACAAACTAAGGCTAATGTTCTCTTTGACTACATCAAATCCATTCACAACTATGTAGCTTCTTAGGTGCATCCTGACCCACCATCTAATATAGAAAGTTTCTATATATATATATATATATATATATATATATATATATATATATAGTGTGTGTGTGTGTGTGTGTGTGTGTGTGTGACCCAATGGTGGTTTTGGTCCACAGAACCCGGCCGTGTTATATACCGAGAATGATGCATGTACTTAAAACTGGCTGGTGGAGGGGGTAATAAAAGTGGGTGCAAAAATACGTGCTTTTGAATAAATGAAAACAGACTAGCTAGTCTGAAATACACTTGTATATTGACGACTTACATTTGTGTAGTACAATCCATAATCCGTTAAATGCTATATATGTATATAATAAATCCAAGAATTCAAGTATAGATCAGTTATAGAATTCATCTGCGAGTCCCATTGGTTTTGAAACCACATTATATATATATATATATATATATATATATATATATATATATATATATATATATATATATATATATATATATATATATGGTAGTCTTCATTTTATCTATAAACAATTGTTACTAAACAATTCACTACAATATTTTCACCAGCAGAAAGTGACTATAGTTGCTTACATGCTACATGTACTAAAATTGGCCTAGATTTTGCTGGAGAGGCTATCTTCTTGCCAAGGCTACCCAGGGGATGAGGCTATTCATAGGGAAATGAAAACGTTTGAACAAATTAAAAGATTTAACAAACATCTTTGCATGATATCCCATCTTCAATTAACTTGACGGCCAGATATCTATGGTTTAAATACACTGGAAATTTAATTTGTTTCAAGCTGCCATTGGTAGCGACCATAAGCATCAACGTCTTACCTGCAAACAGGAAACTTTCACTGCACAATAAACGTGATCCAGTCACTTTGGAAAATGCAACAATCCATCAGATTCCATTGCTTTTAAGTTTGGTGCTGACTTCCTTTGATGAAAGGTTCTTTGTTTTTATTGAAGAATGTAGTCAGCTTTCTTTGCTGAAAGGTACATGTGTTATTGAAGTTACTGCTAAAGGACAGTTTTGGAGGACCAAAACGCTGGTTCTTATAGCGGTGGCAACATCAAATAATTGCAGAACATATATTGAAATTGAATATTTGTATTTGCTTAGTGTTTATACAGAACGATCGGTGCTTCACAGGTAATCCGTTTTCTTTGAAGTTTCATCAAAACTATTTTTTCTGGATATATTTGAGAACAAAAAAGGAATTAGCCGTCATTTGGTCACTTGAAACAGTTACTGTTCCTGCCTCAAAGATTGGTCGATTGTAGCTAATCCCCACTGCATGAATAATGGATAGACCAATAAGCAGATCTCAGCATGGGGGGGGGGCACTTGTGATAGCTGAGTGATGCTGCCTTCCAAGCTGCCATAAATTTAAAAAAAGGTCAACAAACGATGAATACACTGGTGTTCTGTTCTCTCAGGGATTACTACAGAAATGTGAGTGTTCTGAAGGATTTAATTCTATGAGTGAAAAATGACAGATTTTACTTACCATCCACATACAAAGGTCAGTCTAAATAAATATATTAATTACTAGCGAGCGGCCGACAGTTCGACACTATTTCGTCAGAAAGATCCATTATGAGATAACTCATCTGGTTGATCTCCACTACCAGAAATGTCAACAAAAAAGAGAAAAAAAGAAAAATCAAGCGAAGATCTCACAGCATACAGTACTCAGGCAAGATGACAGAATAAGCAGATTATGATATAACAATGCACTGTTAAGATGATTTGTCAATATGAACAAAGATTTTGTTTATGTAACAACATATAGATTTTAATGCATTGTATATCAAGTTTACGGCTTCCTGCCATAGTGCCATTGAATTCTGCCACTCCAAACCAAGATTGTATATACAAATTTTAACTGCCAACAATGTCACAAACAAACCCAGCCAATAACGAATAAAAATCACAATTTGCAACATTGGGTTTAACTTTTTTACATGCAAGTTTTTGAAATTTTAAGAAGAAATTTCTTTACGTGAACAAGAAAAATACATTTATATAAAATTTCAGAAGCCATGACACAATCATCTTATATTATAATTCCCATGTAATCTCTTCACCAAAATGATAATATGCTTTTTACACGTTATTTTTTGTACTTTTAAGAAAGAAACAATTTTTATTTTCATGTACGAGAAAAAATATATATGAAATTTCAGGAACCATGCCATGATTGTGTTATATCCAAATTCAAATTATAACCAGGCCTGCTTTAGCAGGGGTCACATAGTGGAACTTCATTAATCTGGGTGAATTCGTTCCCAGAGAATTTGCCCAGATTGACAAATTTTTGGTATAACTGAATCACACACATTTTTATTTTACAGTGTCATCATATCATATTTGTATTTGCTAGCTGTATATGTGTATTCATTAGTGGTTGAAATAAATTAATAAATACAGCATATGACTTGAGTTTATTTCACTTTATTATAAAATGCACTTTAACATTAATGCAAGTTTAAAAAATTACTAGCAGATCATTTTTATGCTCGCTGGTATCTCTACTTGTCTACACTTGCTTGATGGTGTTGCCATAATATATGTAATGTAAAAAGTACAACTAACAAATGAAGTCTTTTTTATGAATTGTTTATTACAACAGTTGTAGCTGCTAACAAGTCAGTAACTGACGTCACTTATATACATATAACAAATACATGTACATATAACTAATTTAACTCTGTCTCTCTTGATCTCTCTTACTGTCTCTCTTTCTGTCCATTCTGTCTCTATATATATATGCACATATACATACATACATATATAGTGGTCAACAAGATTAGGTCTATTACTAAAAGTTTAGTAAAAAAGCAAGGCAAGCATCAGGTACACCAGAATTTCCAAGGGGAAAACCAATGTCCTGAACTCCAATACCAATAAGTACCTACAAATTATTAATAATCTCAAAATATAACCCATAATCAGAGACAAAAATTAGATATGTAACATGCTGTTTACATTTTTACAAAAAAGGTATTAGGCAGGCACAAACTCTTGCCCTCAGTTATACAAATTACACATACATACACACCTGTATTCATGCACATACGGTGCATGATACGAAATACACAAACAACCAGCAAATGTGTGCTATGTGAAGTGCACCTGAATGATTGTTCTATCATATGCATTTGCTTATGGGTTTAATAATTTTAAATATGTAATAGCTGTTTTAAGTACTTCTTGTTTAATCTGTAATAAGCAGATAGCTGCATAATAATAATAATAATAATAATAATAATAATAATAATGAGGACTTTGTATAGCGCCTAATCTTTAGCAGCTCTAAGCGCTTTACAACATTTGCCAACACTTAAAAAACATATATAATGATACGATTACAAAAATAAAAACAAACACCACGAAATTAGAGAACAGAAAACATGCTGTAAATATTTAAGGTAAGGAAACATTATTAGGTCTTTAAGTCTGTTCTTGAAGTTGAAATAGGTGTGTTTTAAGAGCACTCTTGAATGAGATCACTGTGTCTTTGTGTCTGAGTTCAGTGGGCAATTCGTTCCACGTTGCTGGGCCCTGGTATGCAAAAGAACATTGTCCATATAATTTCATTTTCGTAGTGGGAATAATGAGAATACGAGTGTCAGAAGAGGAGCGTTAAGTATCTTGCTGGTGTGTACACATGGGTGAGGTCAGATAGGTATGTTGGACTGGAGCCCGTCAGTGAAACATAGCATAGAGAACAAATTTTGTTTTTAATTCTGGATCGAATGGATAGCCAGTGTAGGGTACAGAGCAGGGGGAGGCGTGCTCAGATCATGATACTCGAAGGATGATCCAAGAAGCTGTGTTTTGAACTTTTTGAAGTTTCTGGAGTAGATATTGAGACGAACCAGACAGAATTGAGTTACAATAGTCCAGTCTTGAAAGTAAGTGTTCTAGTGGCATCAACTGAAAGATACTTGCGGATGGAGCTGATGTCTCTCAGCTCAAGATATACAGCCTTGCATATGTTCATGACATGTTGGTGCAATGAGAGAGTACTGTCAAGAGTAACACCTAGGTTTCACACTGACTGTGTGAATTTAATGTTGGTGTTGCTGATATTTATTGTCCAAGGTAAAGGATGTGAATGAGATAGTCTTTGTGTTGTAATCAGAATAGGTTCAGTTTTATCATCATTCATCTGCAGCTTGTTACATGTCATCTATGATTTCACATCGGAAATGCACCTCTCTGCAACTTGGATGGTAGCTTCCACTTCAGTTGGGTGGCTAGATTTGTATATTTGGGTGTCATCAGCATACAATTGGTGAGACACTGGATGATGATCTATGACACTTGAGAGTGGCTGAGTGTACAGAATGAAGAGAACAGGTCCAAGAACAGACCCCTGTGGAACACCACAACATAGATCAACTGGGCTGGAGTGTTCTCCATTTGTGGGCACAATTTGTGTCCTGTTGACCAAGTAGGACTTGAACCATAGTAAGGTTGTATCGTGAAGGCCAAATACATGCTGGAGATGGTAAAGTAATATATCATGATCTATTGTGTCAAATGCTGCAGACAAGTCAAGGAGAGTGAGGACTGTAACCTTTCCACTATCCAAAGCAGACAGAAGGTCATTAACTACTTTCAGAAGAGTAGTTTCAGTACTGTGGCAAGGGCGATATGCAGACTGTACATTGCTAAAAAAGACTGTTTGAATTTAGATGAGATACAAGTTGGGATAGAACAACTTTTTCTAAGATTTTTGACATGAATGGGAGATTAGAAACTGGGCCGTAGTTCTTTAAATCGTTATGGTTGAGTGTTGGTTTCTTCAGCAGAGGCAGTTCCCGGATGAGAGAGAGGTATTAATAACATCAGTTAGTGATGGCAATATTGGATCATCAATGGGCCCGATTCTATCTGACCTCATTTTTGGTGGATGGGTTGGTGGGTAATGCATCATTTTCTTCAGTTAACTTGGTTGGTTTTAGCATGGTTTGGTTCATAGCATGGTCACATTTTGCTGACCCCAACCATTGTGTTACAGCAGAGTCACACTGTACAGCTACTGAAAATACAATGTTTTTGACACAAACATCATTTATGTCACACGAAACCAAACATTGTTTCATCTGTCAATCCATATATCCATACAAACATACACAATACACCACTTCCTCGATAACTCGCGCCCGGATAACTCGCGAACCCGCTTATAACATGGTATCCGGCATGGCTCCCAATTTTTTTCCAAAGAAATATTTTAAAATGTGCTGAACATGAAAAATATCACGACAAGAATTGGTAAATTGGACCTTGATACATAGCTCGTTTTATCATCGAAAATGGTGATTACAGCCCGTAAAGATAGAATCCATATTGTGAAATTTGCAAGTTCTAATAAGATGTCACATATTATGTTAGTTTTTTTGAGAGAATAGTTGTCAATACACTGTAAATAAACAGTCTGGTGAAACAGCGATCAACAAAAAATTCTGGTAAATGCTAACAGGTGGCAACAGAGAATGAAATAAACACCAATTAAATGTCTTGCTATGTGAAATTCACATTCTAATCCTTTAATTTCGCTTCAATGTAAACACTATAATCGCAACACATTCTCTTCTATGAAAACATGAAAAGAGTCAATCGACCGTCACATCGAAAACCCGTGAGTACTTCTGTGAGAATCTAATTACATGCCAGCTTTGTTTTGATCAACAACGTGGGGAAGTGTTTGTTGCATTAAAAAAATCAGTTAAAAGAGACCTGTGTTGTTTTATCACTTTGAATATGTCTTTTGTATCAAATCAAGCAAGGGAAGTACAATTAAAAAAAATTCAAAGGCATGCCAATAGGAGCATCAGTTCTTGTGGTCATTACCGTTCTCAAAATTCATTTTATTTAACCAATCGAAAATGGTTTCACATTTTTATGTACTTAACATCAATAAAGTATATAATATCAGTACTGTATCCTAATCATTTGTAAATGTGACCATGGAGAGCAAAGGAAGCAAGCGAAAGGTGTACTCAGTGACTGAAAAGCTGTGCATCATAGATATGGTTCATAATGGCGAAGCGAGATCCGACGTTTGCAATGAACTAAAAATTGCTGAGTCGACATTTAGAGGATGGCTTGAGGATGAGCAGAAACTTCGGGATTACTTACATGATGTTGATTCAGATGATGGGATCAAATGAAAATGAGCACGGACTGCAAACGATACCGAATTAGATGATGTTGTGTACGCATGGTTCTCACAGCAACATGAACAAGGTGTTCCCATCTCTGGAACAATTCTCAAGGCCCAAGCAGCAAAATGGAAAAAATTATGGAGAATGAATCTCATTTTAGGGCAAGCCATGGATGGCTTTGGAGATTCCAGTGCTGACATGGAATTAAACAAAATTCATTGTCGGGAGAGATACGCTCAGCGAATCAGGAAACCGCATGTAATTATCCATACCAGCTCA
>JAECUM010010591.1:0-20015 GCA_016617855.1 Megalonaias nervosa
GGGGTGGGTTGTAGTGGAATTTGGTTATCGTTATCTAGAGGGTGATCGCCTTCGGTGTTATTGCCCGGATCGAGTAAATATCAATATAAAGTGTGAAACTTATAGTTGGGTTAGATAGAGATCTGAGCAGATATATAAAGCAGAATGACACTAGCCCCCGTACATGAAAAAAATAACAATTTAATCAATTACAGAAACAACCGTGATAATGCATTACAATAGGAAGATACGCTTCTTTTTGAAATAAATCATTCACCGAATTTCAAAACACAAATATACTTATATAAATACCCGATCTGTTTTAAATGATAGAATTAGTTCATCATATAATCGAGTGAACAATCGAAGTCATTGACCTGGTACAACTTCATAACCTGATTATTTCTGGTTCATTCCAAATTCACTATGACTGTTCTCCAACTGTTCTGGGACTGTTCGTCTTGGTCCTTTCCACTTTCCCATCTCCAAACTCTCTATTGTCTCGCCTCTTTCGGCCCTTGAACGTTGTGTGGGTAGGTGGATATGTAAGTACGTGATACGTAGATACTTCGGTAGGTCGGTACGTGAGTCCGTCCCATAGAGCTATTTCACCTTCCAAAAATAAACAAAGAAGCAACCTAAATCTTCTGTCAGATATCCTACTGGGAACAGATCATTACTCCCCCTCTCTTTATGTCAGATATAGTTCTATTGGAATTCAAACAGATACCAAAGGCTATCTGGTCAAGCAAAACATGGCAGACCATAAACAAACCTAGTTTCATGAGATTAATGTACTTCCTAACGGCTATTTCAGCCTGACTCACATTAACATCCCCCGAGACATCAGTTCCGGTCTCGTCTCAATTACACAAATGAATGAATGAAATTCATTACATGGCTTAACTACGTTATTTCTAGCGAATACACACATTCAAATCTCTAGTATATATGAAATCTCACTTCATGGTTTAACAACGTTAATTTCAGTCAATACGCACTCAAGACTTTATCATACGTGAAATCATCTAAGGTCGGTGAATTCACATGGATTCTCCGTAACTCATATCAACTAAGGTAAGGCATGAAATTCTTAGATACATATTTTCCTATAACAATCAAGACGACACATTCAAACAATTCGTCAAACTTATATAAAGAATATCATTGTACGGATTCATATAGATGAACTCAAACAGTTGTATTCAAATCAAGAAAATTGATCTACGAATTTAAACAGATAAATTCATGCAAATATAAGTAAATAAATCAAACAAATCGTTATATTGATATCAACGAATTACACGAGACTGGCGCAAAATACCTTGTGTTTTCAAGCTTCGCTCGCTTCTACCGCCAAAATCGTGTCCGTTGACTTTCCAGACATCCGATCCCTTGGATAATTATTTGCGAGTGATTTTCTTCTAAATTCAAACTCGGAGTCTCCTACCTTTGTTTTCTCTTGCAGAAAAGTGTAGACTGACTAAACTTTTGTGATGGGACATATTAAAATCAAGGATTTCGTGTGGGAATCACGCCCCTTATCTAGTGTAACCAATCCGGATTAAATATCTTTCCATCTTTTAATAACTAGGCGCCAAATTTGTACTCTGCGTGACCTCTAAATTACCTAATAACTAATCCTGGACAATTTCAAAATCTGACAATTCCGATACAAGATCAGTCTGTCTGACGGTTAAATAAACGAATGTTTAATTAAGAATCGTACTCTTGCATGACACAGACATTAACAAATCCGTACATTATGGTGATTTAAACACGCGCCGGTCCCCATAAATCTAATTAATCGTTCACCTGCCCAAAGAAATGAGCTCTTCATAGATCGACAGAAATTTGCACCCTTACACACACACACACACACATATACATATATATATATATATATATATATATATATATATATATATATATATATATATATATATATATATATATATCTCGATGAGCGTTCCTACAATTTACAAGTGACGAAATGTGCGAGTAGAGCATAATAGGGCTGAAATGAAAATATTGTGTTTGGGTGCGCTTGTAGAAGTCGTTTCATATACTCGGAGTTATAATAAGATTATTGCTGTTTTACTTGGATTCATCTTTTTGCCATATCCTCACAAGAAATTTTGCCAGCACCACCTTCTCCATCATTGCCAGCATATGGTGACTTTAAAAAGAAATAGAAGGAAAAGTTAGAGACGTTACACACGGCTAGAAAGAAGTAAAGACAATTGCTCTAAAACAACAAGAAGAGGAAAAGATATAAACTTTGAACGTGAGAAGACGGATAGGAGTTAAATCAAAACTGTTACTGGACATTAAGGAAGAATTCAAACACCTTAGAGAAATGTATTTATCTTCTCTAACGAAACCCCCGCCCCAAAAAAAAGAGACCTTCACAATCTTAGAATTCTAAATCTTCCTTGACTAAATCGGTGACCGTCAGTGACATGCAAGCAGTGGCAGCAGTCCTTACCATCACTACTCCAACAGCAGTAGGACTTGAACGTGGAAAATTTTCAAGGTAGTTACAGCTGACGTTGTCAAGTCCATATTTTCTTTTCTTCAAAACTAACTTATATCTCTCAGGAGAAAGATGCTATAAGAGATACAACTCACAATTACCAAATCAGACGAAACCAAACCCCGGTGTGTGTGTGTGTGTGTGTGTGTTGATATGTTATCAATACTAAAAAGTCAATACATTGATACATTTACGTATTTGGTATATTTTTGTAAATAAAATCACAATGAAATTCAAAACATCATAAATGTTCATCTTTTCTTCGTTTTACAATATTTATTAATTTCTTCAGTGGAATGGGTTTTTCTTGTGTTTCTTCTGCTAGTCTTGCCTTGAATATCTTTGCAGAAAATAGTTCTTCTTCAATTTCTTCTGCTTCTGAAAGATCCTCCTTTTTCTCTTTAATCGTTATCTTGTGACACTGAGCATCAAAGTCCCTTTCTGGGACAATGATAACAGGCATCTTTACTTTTGTATCATAAACTGGTTTGTACTGTCTTAGAAGTCCCTTTTGTCTGATGTTGTGTAACCTAATTCTGTAACCTAAGGACCTTTTCTTGACATACGTAACAGATGTATCTATTATTCTTGCCGTATATGTATTTTAAAATGACTCTCTGTAAAGCCCTCACAAGAAGTGTGGTCTGTTGTGCCTCTTCCATCTTCATAAATTGAAACTGAATGAATGCTTTCTGATAGGATGGGGGTGCTTAATGGACTATAATGAGGTTTTTTTGCCAAAACCTATTCCTTTATCAGATCTAGCATGATAATCTTTTCACCTCTGAGATAAGCTCGAAGTTGATTAAGAATTTTATTATAAATCGCTATTGCTATTTTACATGAAATATTTTTATTCTCATATTTCGGCTCAATCTTTATATTTATTGTTGATTTAAAAAAAATACCTATCCCCGACACAATTAACAATAATGGGTTTGCGGTTCCGCCGGCTGTAGCAATTCCAGCTGTTGTTAGTAATATTGGAATATAATTCAGCGCGCTTATTATTCTGCTGTAATATTTTCTGGCGTGTCTAACACAGTAAATTATTTTATGGTAATATTTATTGTATTTGATTTTACCACCATGAAATTTTGTTTTTACAAGATTAGATTTATCAATCGCAAAAGCATTTTCTTTATTTAGTTCAAGCAGTGTATATATCAAATATTTTTCAACCTTTAACTGTCTTTCCTAGCAGTCACTTATGGGACAGTATTTACTAATTATATCAAAGTCTCTGATAGCGAGAGGGGCTCTCATTCCTGAAACTCTGGCACAGTTATCACTGTTCTCGGAGGAACGTAAAGTTAACTTTTTCATTCGAGCAATTATATTTATTGCTCTTGCTTCCTCAATACTCTCTGGGTCTAGCGAATCAACATCAGCTATTTCGAACTCTGTTTTCGGGTTTAGTATAAAATTATAAAACTCGATGGAGGATCAATAGCCATTATAGATTACAGTCACATTAAATTGTCAAGTGTATATATCTGAAATATTGACAAACCTGAATATGGATCCTCAGCGAGGTCAGCATAAATCGGGAAATACAGGTACCTGTATGTGGTCGCTGAATGACCAAGTGTAAATTGACGAGAAGTGATACCAATAATATAACCTGTCACCCTAACTAGCGTAGTCCAAGTTCTATCATCATTTGATCCTTGTAATTCAAATTTATAAATTGTTCCGACATTATTTGATCGACCTCGTAGCTGAAATTTTCAAATCACAATAGCTGCTGGACACTATTTTAATCCAAAAATTATTTGCTTCTCCGTCTGAGATCCACTCTAATCCATCAGATAAAGGGTTGTTAAACGCAAACGCATAATCTGGCTTTTTTTCCGAATATTAACTTGATGCACTTGCAACAAAATCCCAACGATTATTTATAGCATCAGAGATATGTGGAATGTGACCAACACTATTTTTTTTAGCACGTTTTGTACTTCCACCAACTGCAAGCGATTGTGTAACACTATGCACGTACTGTTTATTGGTAAGATCAGATGTAGATACAGGCAAGTACGTAGAAGTTATCTTATTATCAACCATATCGATCGCACCTGTTACCGTACCACCGCATTTTTTTAAAGATAATTTGCATCTGCAGAAGTAATTGAAAATGGTGATGCTGCACTTATTTCAGCGTCAACATAAAATTTATTTGTTAGATCAAATGGGGCAATCGGATTATAAGTCGTTATTTTATTCTAGCCCATGTTTAACATACCTGTAATTGTACCACCGGTTTGCTTAGGGTAAAGTGCAGCAGCAGCCCGACTTGATACATCAATAGCACTGTTTGTTGCAGTAATTGATCTCAGGTCAGCATAAGATCTATTTGTAATATCACATCCAGCAGTTGCGTTATATGACGTTGTTATCTTATTCGATCCCATATCTAACGAGCCAGTCATCGTATCGCCGGATCTTATTACAAAGTTGTCCTTGACAAACTTTATATTTGTTACAGAATCGTTTTTGGTCAAAGTTATATTATCAAGTTGGGTATTAAATATTAATTTCCCACCCATATCTAACGCGTCAGTCATCGTCTCAGCAGATAATGACAACTTAGAATTATCTACCGAGCTAAGTTGTGCAGAGCTTACCGCCTGTGAATGATTTATGTTGGGGGGGGGGTGGTATTAAGTTTCAAGATTTACAATCTTTGTTTTACTCATGTTGATATTTCCAGCCATCTTTCCACCGGACAACGATAACTTACTATTGCTGACCACACTAAGTTGGGCAAGGCTTACGGCCTGCGGGTTATCCGGGTTGATTGGTGGTTACGTTGTGTCAAGGTCTAGCACTCGCTGACCTTACATACTTAAGTTGCATGCCATTGTATCCCCAGATTTTTTTTATATAATTTGTTAAATCTATACCAGCTGTAGTGGTCGTAGTTCCTGTTTTATCTGTTGCGATGTCAATTAAAGTACAAAATTTTGTATAATAGCTCATTCTTATTTCTTACTGCAAAAATTTTGTGAATTCCTGATATAGAATGAGCATAATCAACTTTGACAAGGAGCGATAAATCAAACATCAGCATAACCACGACCTACCAGACTGCCATTACCTAACTGTGGGACGAACTGGATCGGGTAGGTTGACCTTCTGATGAATTTATTACTTAACGACCTTTTCAACTACGATCGAGTTTATATCTACGCAATAAATCCATATGAAGATAAGTACGAACTGCTTAGCGAATATGACGAAAAGCTGAAAAATGAACATGGCGTAGGCGACGATATATTTATCATAAAACAACCCGAAGATTAAATTCCTATTGCTGAGCTAGATTCTGACAATCATAAAATAATTGTGTTTGATGACATTCCTCTCAGCAATGGAGAAATGAACATGATAAAATCTTATTTTTCCCTCTCGCGCTACAGAAAATGTAATGCAATCTACCTTGCTCAAGCATTTTATAATATTGATCGATTCATCAGGCGAAATACTGGCTGCTTCATAATATTTCCGGACTAGACATTATCGACGTGCAAAATATAGCCCGAGAACAGTGCGGGGGTGTATTATAACGCTACTAGTGATGGCGGGCAGAGTTTCTTTTTATTTGATAAGCCAGCAAGAGATCGAAATCGTGTGTTCAGATGCGGAATAGACAGGTTTTTAGACGGCGAAAATTAAACTAACAGTAAAAACTGGTCTTACAGCCAGAATCTAAAATTAGTCTAACAAAATAAATAAAACGATAAAATGGACGCAACAAAAACAGAGGTTCTAAAGAAATTTGTTGCAACTAAAGCATAGTTCAAAATGAAGGTTGAGCAGGAACGTCAAGGTCTACCGCAGACAGTCGAAGAAACTGTCAGACTTTTTAGGCCAGTGACCGAAGCAGTACTTGGCAAACAGCAAGATATTTCTGCGGTGTGACCGGAAGATCTTAAAAAGTTATCGGAGAAAGGATTACGAGGTAATCTTGAAAAGGAGCACAAAAAAAAGTTGCAGAGCAAATTATTGTGCGAATAGGAGATCCAGCTGTACGACATGCTGTAGTATTACAAAAAAATTGAAGAGCAGATTAAGGGTAATGAAGAATTTGTGACCATGATGCAGGAAACGGTCAATAGGTTAATAAGAGAAGCTGTATATCCAATAGATATTACCGAGCTAAGAGATTTTGAGAAATTTTTTAGCAAGAACAAAATGAAAGTTGATGATGTAAAAAAATGGGTTATAATAAGATGGATAATTACATTGAACAACTAAGAACGGTGAGAAAAAATAATGAAGTGGCTGTTCATAAGCTCAAAGAATTTACTAATTACGGTGATGCACAAAAATATTTTAATATGCATCAAGAAGGTATTATTGCTGATTTTTATGATATAATACTTGATAACATAAAAAGAAAAACTAAACATTTCAGTTACAAAGCAGGGTTATTAGAAAACTTAGCTAAAAAATTTGATGACGAAAGAGTAAAAAAGAAAATAGCCTACGGTCTGAAGAGCTTTAACTCGACCGCTGATGGAGTTGATCGACTGATGTTATTAATAGCATCAAAGGAAGCTGGGAATACAAGCACAGAAATTGACATCAAAATTGTTGAAATTTTAGGAGATCTCAGATCAAACGGTTACTTAACATCCGACGAATATTATATTTTACAAAGTGATTTAATTCGCTAACCGCAAAGCACAAACTGCTAGCAATAAAGTTTTATTTATCAAATAAAATAGGAATGTTGTCAACTACATTACTGGTTGATTAATTACAGACCATGGCGGACAGTGCAAACGTCTCTGTTATTTATAATCCACCAATCGAACTTGATAGCAATAAACAATATGAAATAGGTTTAGTTTCAATTAATGCTTGACACGCTATGGCAAATATCACAACTAACGTAAATGATGATTTTACATTTCGATTAATTCAGCCAGCTGGCCAGACTTGGATTTCGGTCAAGATACAGCAAGGCGCTTATAAAGTTACAGATCTAAATAAAGCAATAAAGTTATTAATTACAACTTTAGTTGAATCCGTATCAGATGATTTTGAGCTAATTCCAAACTAAAACACACTGCGTGCCATAATTACTTTGAAAAACGGTTTCATTGTTGATTTCAGCACCACAAATAACATCTGCCCATTGTTAGGATTTTCCAGAAAACAATACGGTTCTGCTGATTTGCAAAGTGCTTCAATTTGATACGATAGAGAGTCACCCGTTGACATAACGGAAGTAAAATCGATTTTAATAAATTGCTCTATTGCCAGCGGGTCGTATACGGTAGTAAAGGTCAAACCATCTACAGTTTTTCTCCTGACGTACCACCTGGATCGAAAATGCAAATAAATCCAAGACAAATAATCTACTATCCTGTTAGTGTTTAAAATCAAATGTCTTATATCACGATGACACTGACCCATCAATCTGGCCGGCAGCTGAATCTTATTAACGAAATTGTAACATATTATCTACACTTAAGGTCAGTGAGCTCTGCTCACAACAGTTAACTGGCCACAATTAATTTTATCTGACAGTTTTGTATAACAAAATGAAACAACGAAATATTTATCACAGAAATATCGTAGGGGGTTTCTTTGGAAGTACATTCTCTAAAATAATTGAAAATGTACCTGGAATTGCAACAAAAAAATTGCGTCAATTGCGTTTTATGCATCTAAAGCTTTTTGCAAAAATCAGCATCCTCTGCAGCAGGTTCAGCCTTTGGGCAGAAGATTGTTGACAAAATTAAGGGTGGACCACAGAGTACAGAAGCTACAAAACAAGCAATTTCTGAAATATCGCTAACATCAGAAACTACTACGGCGTTAATAAAAACGACCAAAAACAACAACAACAAAAAAAACTGCTGTCTCCGCCCGGCGAAGAAATTATTAGAAAATTAGCAACTAAAACTAGACCTGCTCGACCAGATATTGTGGGGTTCTAATTTTTGTCTAACAATAACAGATAAAATAATGTCTGTCAAAAATTGCCTTGACCTGACCGAGGAAATACCAACAGATGACTCAACAACAGAATTTGAGTATGTTGAATATCTCGAAGAAAATTCAAACGAACCTAATAAAACAGGGATTCGAACTTTTAATACAAGGGACGCATAAAGCCGTACTTGAAGTACGAGGAAGTGTAAGAACAGAAGCTGCAGTAGTACCTGCTCGTGCACAAGTGACACTTGTTAACAACGGTGGAAGTTTGTTTAGAAACGCTAGATCAACTAGCTAATCAAACAGTAGAAGGTATTTCAATGCACATACCAAGTGCAAGTACTATTCTTAACGTGGTTTCATTTAGCGACGATTACTCGAGATCTGTTGCTACAAATATGCTGTGGTTAAAGGATACTAAAGGTGGAAATGCAGTTTCAAGCGAGTTTGTTCATTTTAATGCACTTGCTGCTGGAGCTGATGCTGGTGAGAGAGTAAATATAGTAAGAGGTTTTCTTATCGCAAACGCTGTCAACTTTGGAAATGATGCACCAGTTGCCGCCACAAATGTAGATCAAACAAGGACTTCGCTTATAGAAGCTTGTAATTTTCTTAAAATTACTCCACCAGCTGCTGATGCCGATGGAACTGCAATGTTAGCAGTAGCAAATCATATTATTAATAATACTACTGTTAAAAATCTAATTGACAACGAAGGTTACGCTAAACGAAGAGAGTTTACAGATAATTCACATCAAATAACTATGTTTCCACTTTGCACAATACTCGGATTTTGCAGAGACTATAATAACGTATTTCGTGTATAAAACATACACTTATATTTGACAGAGCTGATCAAAACGATTGTCTGATGCGAGTTGGTGGTGATGATGCTAAGTTTGTAATTTCACGATTGGCGTTGTGGATGCCACGTTTCGTTCCGTCGATCGGTAAATCAACAGAGCTTGCGTCGATGCTAACGGCATTCACAAAAGAAAATACATTTTATGCAAAATAAAGTTTATCAAACCTCAATTCCAAATTCAATCAATAACACACGGAGAATACTAACTGCACCCAGTGAGCAGTTACCAAGGAATGTATTTATTGTATCTCAACGACAGAATAGACGCGGAAGTAAGCTTCAAAACAATTCTGTATTTGATAGTCCAGATGCCAGACGAATATTTGTCAGAATAAATTCTAAGCAGTATCCAGAACGAGCGATCGAATGTAATTTTTCAGCTGATGCTGCAGCGCTAGCTGAAGAGAAATATCTCGAGCTTATATGTACCAGATGGAAGCTATGCAAAAATATGCTGGCAGTGGATCTCAAGTTTCAATCGAAGAATTTAGAACGCTTTATCCGGTATTTCACTTTTACGTAAGAATGCATAGCGAACTAGCTATCGGATCAAAGTCAGATATTGAAGTAACTTGGACACTTGGACAGGCTCCAGGAGCTATTAATTATTTTGCTTACGCGTTAATTGTATCTGACAAATTCTTAACGATACATTCTACCAAGGGCAGGACGACCGTCCAAGTCTAAATGTCAGGTGTGAAGTGCCTGGGGTATAACTTAATCAAACAAGCGTGCGGTGGGAATGTATTGACTATATGTCTCGACTGACTTCCAGGTCCTCTGCACTTGAGATGTTTTATCAGTAAAGCCGCAGAATATATTGATCCGCCTAACAATCGGCGGAATTACTGCAATACAAATTTTATCTAGCAGAAGGAAAGTAAATACAGAATGAAATACATTACACACGAAGTGAATTTATCGCCGGGACAAGTAAAAAAAAAACTAGCACAAGCTATTATGAAACGACAGTCCGTTTCGCTTAAGATAGATTTTGGAACCCCGGATGCATGATCGCATTGCAATTCACTGCCAGCAAAACTAATGTTAACACAGCGGCAAATCAATAAAATAGGACTGGAAAAACCTTTTATCTTAAATTTATCAGCAGCACAAATTACTGCAATGTCTAGATCGCAAGCAAAACGTGGTGGTATTGTGGGACCTGCATTGGCAACTATTGCGGAAACGGTGCAACCCAAATTACTGCCAGTACTCGGTACCCAGGGGATAGCTGTTGCCTCGGGTGCCGTATCCGGGGCCACGAAGAAGGCTGTGTCCTGTAAGGGTATCAAACAGTTAGTGTAGCATTTAACTTTTGTCTAACGATCACAAATTAAAAAAAATGCCCAAATCGCTATTGATTTCAAATAAAACACGAAACGTAAATCAGCAAAGAAACGTAAAACAACTATAAAAAAGACGAACCGGAAAGCAGTCCAAGGTGGATTCATAGGGCCATTGCTAGTAGGAATAGCGGGAAGTTTACTTCCAAATCTGTTCGGAATAGGACGTGGGAGAGGATTAATGCTACCCGGTACCCGGAGGTAGATCACTCTGCGGTCCATCCGTTGAGCAATTTTGAGATCTTGGATAAAATGAAGGATGTCAGCGGATTTCAAGGAGTATTTTCTAAAGATGAGCTCGGGATTCAACCTGGAGGGAGAAGTTGTGTAATAAATATTCAAAATTTTAACGATGGATCTGGCACGCATTGTGTAGCTCTTTATAAAAATTATTATTTTGATTCGTTTGGGCTGCCACCAAGTGATATTATCACACAGTACGTGCTAGTGTCTCAAAAGTACCAAACAAATCAATTTTTCGTCTAATCAGCTTCAGCCAGTAGGAACTGCAGCTTGTGAATATTACTGTGTTATGTTTATCAAACAAAAACCCCAGATGCTTGCATCAGGAACGCAAGATTTTCTGAAATTTATATTACAATTTGCACCTAAACCAAGCCTGGAAAATGATAAAATTGCAATTTTATCTAACAAGCAAATATAAAAATGACTACGTATTGTCTAAAGTGCAGAAGTAAAAAAGAAAATACAAATGAAACTATGGAAACTACTAAAAATAACCGACTTAATATGACCAAAGATTTCACAATGACCTGAACAACATACTTATTGTGGCGAGAGATGTCGTTGCTGTTTATCGTCAATACTTTGCCATCCTAAGTACAAAATAATGTTCAATGCTCTACCCGTAGACATACATTCGTGAGTCTAGTGTGTTACGGCTGACATTGCACGGAACAATTCCAACAACATGAAAGTGCTTGTGAGTTATCGAAAGTGTTCAAAATTGTGGATAGCATGTTTGTACCAATAAAAAAAGTAACACGTTTGTCAAGGAAAGAAACGATGTCGTATTTTTGGAGTCGCATCATTAATGATGCATTCCGAAATATCACAATGAACCTGAGAATTATTAAATGACCAGAACAAAGATAAGAAATGGGACCATTGTGTCGTCTTTTTATTTTTTTACTTTTAATGTTTTCAAGAGGCATTGATAACGTTTTAGTAGCTTAACGGGGTTATCACCTATGTCAAAATTGTGATTCCAGGAGGAAGATATTTTACGGCTGGCATACTCGCATACTCATTCAAATTACGTTGAGTGGTTTTTAGACCCCATGGACGAGATCTGGGACGAAAAGAAGGTGGATTGTTACGACCAGTCATCAATAAGTTACAGTCATTGCTCACAATATTTCCGTCGGACAATTTCCACATTTTTTCAATACAGAAAAAAATCAACACTGAGTGCAACCGCATTTGTCTGAAGTTCATTACCACGACCCCGACGGTATAGGAAAGGAACACAGGAAGGCATCTATGCCTGGCACCAAACCTACTCATCAAATCAACTTGACTTTCAAGTAGTGATGTTGGAATATTGTCCGTATGATGTGAACATTTTGCGACGTTGGTGTAGAAACTTTCGACAGTGTTTCTCAACCACTGAGGCACTGGTCACTTTGAAGGAAGCTTCCACCATGGCCAAAGCTTCTCGATTAGTGCACCGAAAGAAATTCACCCCTGCGAACAAACTATCCATCTTACCACATCAATCATATCAATCTGTCAGCCATCACTAATCAAACCAGTCTTTACGTTGGTTACATTATCGAAACCCGATACAAGTGAATACAACATGCAAGAAACCGCTGTGTAAAGAAAATTGGGTCTCATTTTTTGGATGGTTTGGATTAAGACTGTTAATCATTTGTATCTGACTGTTATAAGAAGACTAATTACTTTCAAAATATTGTAATGAAAAAAACCCATTGGACAGTAATTTTCGTTTCGTATCAACTAATTTTTGTTTCGTTAAAGTTTATGTTTGATTTTAGATGTTAGCGGGCTTTGTGCGTCTTAGTTTGGGTCACGTGATTCCGTCTGAGCAAGCACATTTTGTAGTATTTCGCCTAACGGGAAAGTGCCAGGTCGGGGAATCTAAAAACTAGTAGGGACTAGGTCTTTCGTCGACCAGAATACAGGCTCGTGCAAGAAGCGAGAAAATCTTGGAACCCCGACCTTGCGACAATACACACTTTTTTTTACTGAAGGTCTCTCTTTCTCGATCTTGAGCGAGTAAAGACCCGCGACCACGATCCAGTCGACGACACAGTCAGCGACCCTTTCGACGACCCAGTCGACGACACAGTCAGCGACCCAGTCGACGACGCAGTTGGCGACCACAGGACGACACAGTCATCGACCAATCGGCGACCCAGAAGGACGACCCAGTTGACGACTCGGCGACTCAGTCAACGACAAAGTCGGCGAATACAGGACGACCCAGTCTACGACTCAGCGACTCAGTCGGACACAAAAAGCCAGGAATAAGACGGTATACCGCTAGGGTAGAAATTTGTCGCACTCTGATGCGCCAGTCCTCAGACATATACAGCGGGGTATCATTCCAAATACAAAGACCTATCCTAAAGAACCCGAGATAGCGAGACTCATGTAGTAAAGCCGAGGGAGTTTCCGCTACAATATTCAAAATGTCAGAGAAGAATCAGCTGCGAAGTCATTATAAGACTTGCCATGCCTTGACTTCTGTCATCAGCATTACACCAAACTCCATGTAAGAAAGCTGGTGACATTGTTCATGACGTAGTGGATTACCAAGTATTTTTAAAAGAACTGATTCCACAAGATGAGAAGATTCCTTTGAAATATGAAAGCCACGTCGTGTGTTTGTACGTTAGTTTTCGCTTACCCGCAGATTAGCAGATAATGTGTAGCAAATTTATGAACAGTAGAAAGTACATGAAAAGATATGACAACCATTGGGGCTTGGTCTGTTTAAATTAAGAGTGTAAGTGCCAGTTGTAATTCTAAATTTTGTGGAAATCACTTTTTGGATAGCTAGATTGTGAACGTAATCTTCACTAATTACTGATCGACTTTATTTATTGGCCAATCATGACCTCCTCCCTCCCCATCTCTCTCTCCAGTGGAGCTAGATGGTGATGGATATGGGCCAATCTTGTCTTGTCCCAAATTGCTAGCCTTAACTTCTGCCAACACTTCTTGGAGAATTTTGGGAGACACAGAACGTCGTCAACACTTGGCTTCAGGTTTCTCCATGGAAAATATGTAATCATTTGATAACAGTGGAAAATTAAAATTTAATTTGTCTAGGCTATATCTCTCTCTCCCTTAAAGTAGAACATCCATGGATATAAAAGAATGACACATTCAGTTTTCAATCTGTGATGATGGCAGAATCACAACAGATTGCACTTCTGGTCGGAGAATGACAGAGGGTCATATGAAGGTACACTTCCATCAATACTTCTGACTAATCCACTCAATATAAAAATCAAGATACTTGCTTGTATGTCAAAGAATGGACACTAGACTCCAAAATGTCCATACTGTCGAAGAAAAGGAAAGATGGGAGAAAAGAGGGACAAAAGTACAAATACGTGCTATCAGTG
Source organism: Megalonaias nervosa (assembly GCA_016617855.1). NCBI lineage: Eukaryota > Metazoa > Mollusca > Bivalvia > Unionida > Unionidae > Megalonaias > Megalonaias nervosa. Next base: position 14,296 of record JAECUM010010591.1, read on the forward strand.
TCAAGAAAAATTGTATTGGTCTTCTGAATGTACCAAGAGAAAAGAAAACGAGAAGCAGCATTCAGAAGCTGAAACAGGAAAAGAAGAAAAAAATAACATTCCAGTAAAGAAATTCAAAAAGTCAAGGAAAGCAGAAGAAACGGCAGGAGAAGAAGAATTCATACCAGTGAAAAAATTCTAAAGAGATAAGACAGAAAAAAGTGGATTTTTGTGATGTGTTATGAAATTTTTTTGTGATTCTATTTTTCAAGAGAATATTCCAGAACACATACGTGCATCTTTGTCTTGATTTGTTCTTTTGGTATGGATATGATACCCAACGGCACTTTTTCATGGACAAAAATTTAAAAATAAAATAGGTCATGATGGATAGTAAATGTTGGTTATTAGGTAGTAAAAGGGGGTTGGATGGTTGCATGGTAGACGGCTGGGTGTTAGCCTTTTCGTAATTAGTAGGTGTGGGTGTTGGTCACTGATAACAGGTGACAATTTTAATTTTGAACACATAGCCTTCACAATTTATGAAAACAAATATGAAAATTTTGCAACTTTTGTTTTCCAATTTAAAAAATTGCAATTAATAATTTGAGAGTTAATTTTTCAGCCTTCGCTAAATTCCATATCATTTATTTTTTTATTTTTTGCTAATGTAATTTTGTACATTTTTCACCTTTAATTGTTTTTCACAATTTGTAAAAATTATTTTGACAGTTTTTACATTATGGGATAAATTGACTTTTAATCTCCACCAAATTCCGTAGTAGTTTAGAAATGTTAGTAGTACTTTTCGCCTCGACCATATTTTTTTATTTTTTTCCAGATATTATTTCAGTCTTTGCTCAAGTCTATGAGTTTATGAAATTTTAGTACTACTGTTAGTCTCGGCCATTTTTTAAAAAATATTTTCCAAATTATTGTCTGCTCCCTCATATGAACAAACAATTGTAAATACAAGAAAACAAATTTGTAAAGCATGCTTAAATGCATTAAGTATAAAATCAAAAAGTGTACATGAAATGCAATAACAAAATCAATTGTTGTGCATCTGTATCAATATTTACAATTAAAACTGCCTTTCATAATAATTGTCATGCGAATTTTTTAAAATTCATTTAGATCTTTTTTCTGATTTAATGGTTTTGGGGAGTTCGTTCCATAAAATATCACCAGCATAGGCAATGATCAACTTCAATTTATTTCCTCGTTACCATTCTTCTGACTTAAAATGAATGCAAATAGTGTTAACAAAATTCATTCTTTACTTTGAACATTAATGTTGACCTTTGGTAAGCTAATCTACATTCAAATTTCAGCCATTTTAATTTTGAGAACAGAATTCTGGATGGTGTAGCAAATGGTTAATTTTGAATAAGTCTTGCTTCCCCATTCTGAAGTTCGTGGATCGTTTCAATATTACTATCAACTGTATTTCCCCAATTCTGCTTCAGTAGTTCAAAAGAGAAATAACGAATGCATTGTAAAATAATTTCTCACAGTTGCATGATAGATACAATTTTATCCTCTGTAAAGATAAATTCTTGTTTTTACTATAAAACAAACATGTTTCAATTGCTTACACCAGTCAAGATTCTTAACAACATGAACTCCCAGAAGTTTTTCTGTGTCAACATGTTCAATTTGATTACTGGAAAAGATATACAACTCAAGATTTGGATCTCAGTTCACTGATATTCCTTGCCTAGTTCCAAGCAAGATTGCCTTGGTTTTTTATGCGACTGATAAAAATGTTAATCAGTGAGCACCAATATTGAACTTAATATAAATCTTCACTCAAGTCTTTGTTCAAAGGTCTAATTTTAGAATCAGATTAATGCAAAGTAGCATGATCAGCATATAGATCAGTTTTGAATGTTGTACATAGAGGCGTAAACCATTTTATAAACAATATGAATAATACAGGCTTTAAATAGAACCCTGTAGAAATCCTTTGTCAATGAACATCAACTCTGATTTAATGTTACCAATAACAACTTGTCTTCTGTTAGGTATGATCTGAACTATGAGAATGTTAAGTGAAAACATTTGTATCTTTTCATGTTTCCATGCAAGTACCTTATTGACAACTAAGTGAAAATCAAAGTATATAGTTCCACCCAAATTCTCTGTTGTCCATTGCAAACAACCATTCATCAATGAGTTTCATTAGCTCAAACTGACAGGAGTGGATTCATGTAAATCCAGATTGGGATGGGTGAATTAAATAGTACTTTGACAGGTAACCAAAGAAATGTTTGGAAGCATGTCTTTTAAACATGTTAGATATGGTGTGCAGAATTGATTTTGGTCTTTAATTATCTGGATTTCATTTTGAATCCATTTTATAAACAGGCATAACCTTAGCTGCTTTCAGGTGAGATGGGATGATTCCCTTAGTAATGTTTTAATTATTATGTAGGTAAGCGAGTGAGCAATAATATCAGCACATTTGTGTAAGATGTATGGAGCTACTTAGTCCTATACGACCGATTTCATAGAATTTAACGTTCTTAGTTCACTTACTAAATCTGCACACGACATGAATGGAATAGTAAACTGTACATTTTTAGGAATTTTAAGCTGAATAAAATCTTGTAATTTGTTAACTTTTACACTGGTATCTGAGACTGCAATGCTAATTCCAATTTGGCTCAAGAGGATCATACTGTTACTCTTGTAAGTTCCCTGAGAGGTTCATATAACAATATTTGTCAGTTAAACAAATGCTATGGGTTTTTTTTGTTGAAACTGCTTGTCTCTATAATTAAAATAGGCCTTCTTTATGAAGTTTCGTAACTTTCATATACTATAAATTATCATATACTCAAACAGTCCCAAACATTATCATCAAAAATTTGCAAGAAAAATTTCAACACAGTATTTATTTCCATGATTCAAAACAATGGTAATTAAACTATCAGTAACAGGAGATCTCGGCACATAACAGAATTGGTCCATAATAGAGTAAACCCAGAATAAAGTCGGCCCATTACAGATTCGGTCCATACAAGTTTAGTTACGAATTTTTTCAACAAGATACTTGGCCCATTATGGAATCGCCCACAACAAAGTCGGCCTTAATCTGATTTAATTGTCAATAAGGATAATTACTTCATCAAAATAATACAAAGATTATGCTTGACATTAACTGCTCATGTAGCACGAAAGACAAAATAAACCTGGAAGTTCCCTGGCTTATATCGAAAGACGGAATAGTGAGGTTGAACCGCAATCATACAAATTGCTATGAAATAGAAATGCTGTTATTGTTGACAAACAGACAATATTGCGATTTAAAAAAGAATATTTTGTATGATGTCCCTAAGGTTGTCATCTTGAAAGAGTATTTCCGGATAATGATCTTCGGGATACACTATCAGTTATGGAATTAAAATTTCATAGCATGTGTATTTATGCCAGAGCTTTTAGGTGCAAATACTTTTCGCGAAAACAAGTACTTGTGCCAAACACAGCTGATAAACCAGTTTTAATTAGTATGGTCAAATGCTGTATTGGTGGTGGAGACGATGGACAGAGGATGATACTGAAAGAAAGCGAGAACTTTTCAAAGTAGTTTCCTCTTCAGTTTATTAAAATAAAACATGTGCCTAATGGAACATGACTTTGTGTCAATTGTCAGAACCGAATAATTTTGAAATGCTTTTAGAAATATGAAATTATATATTAAAGATTGGCTCTTTTAAACTTGAATGATAACCAAATGATTGATTTCAGCCCATGAAAATTGAAACTCATTATATGTTTCTAATTGTTTCTTTAACGATTTGTTTATGTGTCTGTTTATTGATGGATATATTAATTTATGAAAGAATAACAAAGATGGTTGAAATTTCAATGTTTTGCTTAAAGAACAAAGGGGAAAAGTCACTCTTTCAGTGTCGTACGGTTGACATGCACAACAGAATGCGATGTATTAGGAATCCTTACGCATAAAATGAGACGTGCCTCAATAATTATTTGGGAAGAACAGTGCTGTTACGTGTCAGTATTCTGTAACTAGGGAATCAAAATGGCGGATGTGGCAGTGCACACGTTTTGTGACATTACGTGAAAACAACGGACTGAGAGAAGAAATAAGACAGGGCAAAGATAAAAACATGAATTTGAACTGTTTGCTTTGTCTGTGTGCTTATCGTTTTATTTTTTTTAAAAAAAATAATATCGTAATAAGTCAATTAACATGAAGTCCTTGCAAGGACTAAGACGTTTAAGACTTAAAATAATGGAAAATATTTACTGTTGATACAAAATTTATGGTATATGGACGGGAATGCGACATTAATCAGTTTCACACGTGTCAACACATGTTGACAATTACAAACAGTAGAGCAGACACGTGCTATCATAAAACTCAATCAACAATTAACAGCGGCAGGACAAGGACAGTTGCAAAATATTCATTATGCAGTATCAGTAAAATAATCAGTAAAATAATAAAAGAGACAAACAGTCATACATACAATGAAATTTTTTTTATAAATGATACACACAATATAATTTATTTTATTAAAATTGTATACAATTTTATATAGTGTCTTAGTGTTAAGGTCATTAGGATAAAAAGTATCTAACTTATGAAACCAATAACGTTCCTTTATCAGTCTATTCATCTCTCCATGCACAATATATATTGGCATGAAAGAAAAATCGAGTAAAGAGTCATTATTTGTATTGAAATGTATTGACGTATTAGAGGAGAACCGAGGATTAAAAAATTATAGCGATCCCCAGTAATCCCATCTTCGCCAGCCAAGGTTCCGATAAACCTATCTACAGATAGGGTTATCGGAACCTTAGCTAGCGAAGATGCAGTTCTCCTCTAATATGTCAATACATTGTATCATAATGGTCTTAATACCAACTGATATGTTTATATCATTTATAAAATATAATTATGACTGTTTGTCTCTATTTTATTATTTTACTGATTCAGTTTTCATAAGACTCATGTATCATTTCGATCCTGTCTTATATATATATATATATATATATATATATATATATATATATATATATATAATTTTTTTGACCTGGCACGGTCCAGATGGACAACATCACAACCAAACTGACTACATCTTGGTGACAAGACGATTCAGCACAAGAAAATATCGCCAGAACACGAAATTTTCCAGGAGCAAATATTGGAAGTGATCATGATTTAGTAATGACAGTATTTCGCCTCCACCTGAAAATAATCAAAAAACCTAACCAACCATGAACCAGATTTGACCTTGAAAAATTGAAAGATCCAAAAGTCGCAGAAGCCTTCCAAGCAATGATAGGTGGTAAATTTGCACCTCTGATAACCCTGGACAACCAAGACACCAACCTAGAGTACTTAACAACCACATTCAACACAGCTGTGACTAGGGCAGCAAAAGATCATTGGCAAATATCATCAAAAAAATAATAACCTTGAATCACAACAGATGTCCTTGAACTATGTGAAAAAAGAAGAGAACTGAAAAACGGAAAATGAGATCATGAAGGAACTAGAAAATACAGAGAGATAAACAGCATGATCAGGAAAAGCATGAAAATGGCAAAGGAGTCCTGGATAGAAAGAAAATGCTGTGAAATCGAAAACAGTCTGAGCAGAAACGACAGCAAGATGGCATATCAGTTGGTGAAAGACCTCACAACCCATAAAGAAGAGAAAAACAACACTATCAAAGACAAAAAAAAAAAAAAAAAAAAAAAAA
>JAECUM010010592.1:0-23894 GCA_016617855.1 Megalonaias nervosa
ATACAATAATGTTACAGATGTCTTGGAGCAAAGTCATGCTTGTGTCTAAATATAAAAATGTTACAAATGTCATGGAGCAAATTCATGCTTGTGTCTAAGTACAATAATGTTACAAATGTCTTGGAGCAAAGTCATGCTTGTGTCTAAATACAATAATATTACAAATGTCTTGGAGCAAAGTCACGCTTGTGTCTAAATACAATAATGTTACAAATGTCTTGGAGCAAAGTCACGCTTGTGTCTAAATGCAATAATGTTACAAATGTCTTGGAGCAAATTCATGCTTGTGTCTAAATGCTATAATGTTACATATGTCTTGGAGCAAATTCACGCTTGTGTCTAAATACTATAATGTTACAAATGTCTTGGAGCAAATTCACGCTTGTGACTAAATACAATAATGTTACAAATGTCTTGGAGCAGAGTCATACTTGTGTCTAAATACAATAATGTTACAAATGTTTTGGAGCAAAGTCATGCTTGTTTCTAAAAGCTAAAATGTTACAAATGTCATGGAGCAAAGTCACGCTTGTGTCTATAAACAAAAATGTTTCAAATTTTACTATGGGTCTTTGACATTTTGTTGCTGTTGAATTTTGTCCATCTCAGAGTCTGAAAACCACTATATATAAAGAAATCAAAGGCACTTCCTCACCTTTAGTTGTATTCTTGACAGCATTATAGAATAAAAATACTGAGAAACAAGTAAATTCAGGTTATTTCAAACAATATTATTCGCCTTTTTTTTCTATACATTTTTCCCATCATGTGCATGGAATTATTTTGGGGATGGTTGCCATCAGGAATCTGAAAGAAATAAAGGTTGCTCTTTAAAGCCACATGTTGTTGTTCAGCAAACCTGAATATTGCTATCATATCGTCTGTTCAGTTGGTAAGTTGAAATAGATGGCACAATGCATAATATACACTGCATTGTGGAATAGTCCTGTTGTAAATTGAAATGAATGACACATTTAAAATAGTCCTGTTTCAAATGAAATGGTTGACATTTAGAATACACAAGAAAAGCATATTTTAATATATGTATTTAATGGCCTTGAACAGCATAAATAAAACTTTCTCTCATGATGTTTTTATAATTTATCATGTGATGCTTCTTACACTTATACCATTAGCTTACCCTCATTTTATCGTGTGATGCATCTTACACTTATACCATTAGCTTACCCTCATTTTATCGTGTGATGCTTCTTATACCATTGGATGTGACACTGATGAAGTATTGTCTCATTCTTGTATGCATGTGACACTGTTTGCCTATGTGAGAAGGCCATGTGGGATACGTCTGTCCCACATGATTCAAGTCGTGGAACTAGATGGTGTTGCATTTGATGTCATGAACATCTGGTGTGTATTTAGTATTGAGCAACCAGTAAATAGTAATCCTTGATTACAACAAACTTTGTTGCCAACTGAACTTTGTATGCATTCATACTGCAATGATACATCATCATTGTTTTTCCCATTTCCTTGTGAGAAATGGGAGTAAGATAAATCATCATCTGTTTCATGTTATGGGATAGAAACTCTCACTCAACTGCATATGATGGATTCTGTTAATCCCTATATCATAGAATGAGTACATGTTCATGAAAAGACTAATTTGAATTCCAGACAGGCATGTACCTGTAGTCTTGCATTCCCAGACAGGCATGTTCCAGTAGTCTTGCATTCCCAGACAGACATGTACCAGTAGTCTTGCATTCCCAGACAGGCATGTACCAGTTGTATTGCATTTCCAGACAGGCATGTACCAGTAGTCTTGCATTCCAAGACAGGCATGTGCCAGAAATCTTGCATTCCCAGACAGGCACATACCAGTAGTTTTGCATTCCCAGACAGGCATATACCAGTAGTCTTGCACTCCCAGACAGGCATGTACCTGAAGTCTTGCATTCCCAGACAGGCATGTACCAGTAGTCTTGCATTCCCAGACAAGCATGTACCAGATTTAATGAGGGACTGCTGTGGCACTTCCCAATATATGGAAATCACTTGTCTCAAAGGGAGAGGTTGCTATGGAATTCCCGGTTGATGGAAATAGCCTGCAGCTACATCACTTCCTAGTGACAGAAGGTCACCTGTATCAATAACAGTACTTCCCAGTGTAGGAAAGTCACATGCATCAATGACAGCACTTCCCAGTGTAGGAAAGTCACCTGCATCAATGACAGCACTTGCCAGTGCACCAAAGTCACCTGCATCAATGACTGCACTTCCCAGTGTATGAAAGTCACCTGGGTCAATGACGGCACTTCCCAGTGTATCAAAGTCACCTGCATTAATGACAGAACTTCCCAGTACAATATATGAAAGCCACCTGGGAAAATGACAGCACTTCCACAGTGTATGAAAGTCACCTGTGATAATGACAGCACTTCCCGGTGTATGAATATCACCTGGGTCAATGACAGCACATTTCAGTGTATAAAAGTCACCTGCATCAATGGCAGCACTTTCCACTGTATGAAAGTCACATTCTTTGTATCTTCAAACCTAATCTTAGGAAAGGGTGGAAGGGATTGGGTCAGTACTCCTCCTTTCACATTCAGCCCCTGTGGTGCGTGGGGACTCCAATCACCCAGTGGTGACTCCACCATGCCTCTTTCCTAAGCCATACCACCATGGATGGATTTGCATGGCTGCATGGATTAGTGGACCATTTACACCCTATATCTTCCCTGCCCCCTCTGACATTTTAACCAGGGGAATGGCAGTAGTATAGCCACTTGCCATTTCTGGCACTGAGAGGGAATGTCCAGTAACTTTCTCCATAATGTACAAAAATGCAATGATGAATCCCTAGTCATGAAGTCCCTTTTATCCCAACAAGGGAGATGAGGGAAAATAATCCTCTCTTGCCCAGAGAACAAAAAAGGGATGATGAACTGTTCATTTTTGTGGATACAGTAAAGTTCCTGGAAGAAACTATCACACCTCATCCTTCTTATTAGTTGGCTTCATCTGCATCACACCTACTGTGCCAGGTGAAGGAGAAAGAGATGTTGACTTTTGATATGGTGGAAATTAAAGTTTACTGCCTACTTCCCCATATCTTTGTCCCAGCTGCTTGAACCTAAGAAACTAAGATTATTGAAAATGTGGACTATTTCACTATGGCACAGCCCAGTTTGGATCTGCTGTTGCTTCCTCACTGAGCAATCATGAGGGAATTGAGCCAGAAATTTTCTAAAGGTCAAGATGGGGCCAGATAGTAGAAGGATTGGTCTGTCCCCTTTACTATGCTTCAGATCTTGATTGCAACCATTAGCTACAGAGTTCATTCAACCACTTGACCCCATAAGCTGCATACTTTGGATTTGGTTGCCATCAAGATGGGGATTTTGGCAGAGGCCTGGATATGTTTCCTTGTCAAAGACTCTTGAAACATTAGAACTGAAGGTGTAGACACATATCTTCACATGCCACCCTTTTTCAAAACCTCCTTTTATATGTTAAGGGAAGAATTTTTGTCCCTTGCAGTCTTCCAGAGACAGTCGTAGGCAAGGGCCAAGACACTGAACATGTGGCTTTTGATGTCTATGGAGCTCTCTGCAGAGCTTCCTTATCTGAGGAAGGATAAAGCTTTGGAGACAACCAGAGTTTTGCTTGATCACAGCAAAATCCTTGTACGGGCTGCTTCTCAGCAGATAATTATTTGGAAAGCAGATCCCTAAAGTGTCCTTTCAGGATTTAAAGGATCAGCAACACCCGTCCCTGCCTGCAGTACTGGGCCTGGTTATACTGGCAAAAATGCACCCCAGTCTGGAAGGTCCATGGGTCTTCCTTCTAATACACCCCAATCTGGAAGGTCCATGGGTCTTCCTTCTAATACACCCCAGTCTGGAAGTCCATGGGTCTTCCTTCTAAGCAGTTCAAATGGGAAAACAATAAAAATACACCCCAGTCTGGAAGGTCCATGGGTCTACCTTCTAAGCAGTTCAAACAGGAAAACAATAAAAATACACCCCAGCCTGGACGGTCCATGGGTCTTCCCTCTAAGCAGTTCAAACAGGAAAACAATAAAAATCGGAAAAATTGCCAGTTAAAATCCACTTTGTGCCCATCATTCTAGTGTTTTGGTGGCAAGGTCTTCCTCTTTTCATTGTCTGGGACAGATTGTCTAATTTTTAACTCTTGCTTTCGAATTAGCTTCTGCTATCAGAGCCTTCATCAGGATGATGCAAGACGTAAAGGCTCATTTAAAATCCTTGGGGGTTCTTATCCTACATTACTTTGATAACTGGTTGAAGCGCAATTCCTGAGAAGCAACCTCCAGCAGAATCTGTCTCTCAGTTGGAAGACAGTAATTTGACATGATGTAATCTCTAGTAAGGAGAAGTCAGATCTTATCCCTTCTTTGAATTTTATTAACACAGAATGATTTTTTCTCACCTGTCAAGGAACAGTCCTTCCAACAGAATCTCACGGATACTTGCTCTCTTAGCAAGAGATAATAACAATACATAATTGTTGGCACATCTTTAACTCTCTTTCCTAAAGACTTGAAACACGACAGTGGAATTAGTTCCCCTAGGAAGGCTTCCTATGTGGTCTATCAGGTACTGGAGATCTCACAGTGACCCCTTTCATCATAATCCCTCAGGTTCTTCACAGAGTTAGGACCTCCATGGCATATCATGATAGTTTCTTTGTGGCCCCAGAGATTATGGTTGAGTGATTTGCATGACCTTTTGGTCAGAGATCTCAAGGAATTACTACCGGAAATGGACCTGCTGTTGCAGTACAGAGATTCCCTTGTGCACATCATTCCTCAGATTCTGCATCCTCATACCTGGCTCATATCAAAGGATCCATCCACCAAAACCAGTTTTCTAGCAAGGTTGCCATATGCATTAGTCAGCTGTTGAACTCCAATATTTACGTTGGCAAGTTAAGAATTTTCTATAAATGGAGCAGCAGAACATGAATTGATCCTCTTTGTCTCTCTTTAACTGCAGTTGTAGATTTTGTTGTTCTTTTTGAATAAAATGATTGGTCAGTATCTACCATCAAGAGTTATAAGAGCAGCCCTCTCTAACACTAAGTTTGCCATTGGCTCCACCATATTTTTGGACCCACATCTTTAAGAGCTGATCAGCTACTTTGAGCTCCCGAGAATAGTACCTCACTCATTTTTGTTATTTTGTTGTATTATTTGGTTGCCAATGTGTTATTCAGTTGCTATCTAAACCTCCTTATGAACCATTAAGTAAAGCTTTCTTTGAGAATCATACTAAATAGAAAATCTTCTCCTCTCCCTAACATCAGCCAATGAAATTCATGCTTTGTCAGTGGAAAAGGTTCGTGTTTCTATGGTAACTGTGACTTAGTCTCACTTTTTTTCAACCAGGGTTTCTCCCCAACAATTAGCTACAGATATGACATGGAATTTCAATGAGAACAAGAGTTACAGAAAGTAGGTCCTGTTCTTATTGAAGTTCCATGTCCTCTCTGTGCTGGGGATGATGAAGATAGACTCATTTGCCCAGTTAGAGCTTTATGGTATCATCTAGGTACATCAAAGAGGGAAAAGAAAGGGTTATAACCATCTTTTGCTTCATTTAAAAGATATTTCTGATATTTTGATAGCATCTTGAGGTTGACTATTTGGACTATTAAAAGAGTAGAAAGATATTTCTGTTACATGACAATCAAAGTCCATGAGGCTATGGCTGTTGCTGCATCTTGGTCCTGTTTGAATTATTCATTTTTGGATGAAGTTTTGAAGTCCACCATTTGGTGTTCGCACTCCACCTTCTTATTTTGCCTTCATTCCGTGTCACACCAGAATGAGGATATTTATGCTGTTGTACAAATATATCACCCCAGTCAAGTCATCTTCCAGTGGAACATCCTACTAACAGAATTGGTAAGTTCAATCAACAACGTATCTTAGATCATCAGCCTCCCACTAGGCTAACAAATTCAGAAATTCAGTAATAGCAGGTAATGTATTACTGCTATTAAAATGTAGTTTTTTTCAGAGGTTGTGGGGTGGGGTAAAACTACTTAAGTATATAGTAGTTACCTGCTATAATGGCACAATTCCAATCTCCCTGTCAGCTCTGATGTCCTTTAGTCTCTGTCCAAGTCAAATATGGATATATATGATAAAGTAGATGTTAAAAAGCTGGCCAGCACATGACATATATGGTAAAGTAGGTGTTAAAAAGCTGGCCAGCACATGACATATATGGCAAAGTAGGTGTTAAAAAGCTGGCTAGTATGTGATATATATGGTAAAGTAGGTGTTAAAAAGCTGGCTAGTATGTGATATATATGGTAAAGTAGGTGTTAAAAAGCTGGCTAGTACATGACATATATGGTAAAGTAGATTTTAAAAAGCTGACTAGTACGTGATATATATGGTAAAGTAGATTTTAAAAAGCTGACTAGTACGTGATATATATGGTAAAGTAGATTTTAAAAAGCTGACTAGTACGTGATATATATGGTAAAGTAGGTGTTAAAAAGCTGGCTAGTATGTGATATATATGGTAAAGTAGGTGTTAAAAAGCTGGCTAGTACATGACATATATGGTAAAGTAGATTTTAAAAAGCTGACTAGTACGTGATATATATGGTAAAGTAGATTTTAAAAAGCTGACTAGTACGTGATATATATGGTAAAGTAGATGTTAAAAAGCTGGCTAGTATGTGATATATATGGTAAAGAAGATTTTAAAAAGCTGACTAGTACATGATATATATGGTAAAGTAGATTTTAAAAAGCTGACTAGTACGTGATATATATGGTAAAGTAGATTTTAAAAAGCTGACTAGTACGTGATATATATGGTAAAGTAGATGTTAAAAAGCTGGCTAGTATGTGATATATATGGTAAAGTAGATTTTAAAAAGCTGACTAGTACGTGATATATATGGTAAAGTAGATCTTAAAAAGCTGACTAGTACATGACATATATGGTAAAGTAGATTTTAAAAAGCTGGCTAGTACATGATATATATGGTAAAGTAGATTTTAAAAAGCTGGCTAGTACATGACATATATGGTAAAGTAGATTTTAAAAAGCTGGCTAGTACATGATATATATGGTAAAGTAGATTTTAAAAAGCTGACTAGTACGTGACATATATGGTAAAGTAGATTTTAAAAAGCTGACTAGTACGTGATATATATGGTAAAGTAGGTGTTAAAAAGCTGGCTAGTACATGATATATATGGTAAAGTAGATTTTAAAAAGCTGACTAGTACGTGATATATATGGTAAAGTAGATGTTAAAAAGCTGGCTAGTATGTGATATATATGGTAAAGTAGATGTTAAAAGGCTGGCTAGTACATGATATATATGGTAAAGTAGATATTAAAAAGCTGGCCAATACAAGACTATCCGTATTGGCTGATATTCACCAAAAACGATAAATGAAAAACTTGCAGTTTAAAGGTGTCATCAGTACGGGTATCATTTTCTTGTTTAAGCAAGGGTCAGTTTACTACAATTCCACAAATAATTGACAAAAATTGTACAATGAGAGGTGGATGACTTTTACTGCAGGAGGACGAGATAGTGGATAAGATGGAAATTGATGACTTTCTCAGAAGTATTGAGGACCGTCTTCTGTCAGACATGTCTTTACAGGGCATTGAGTCCATCACCAAGGTTAGTAAAATGTTTTGTTAAGATTTATATGCACTGTGTCCATATACAGTGGTCCTCTTCTTGTATGGACTCCATCACCAGTGATCACCTCCTATACACAGCCAGTTTTCTCAACACCAATGAGTTTGTGTACAAAAGTAACCCTCATGGACGGCTACCCCTCTGATGTAGCATGTAGCCAGCAGTTTAGGCCAAAAATGTCAAATTTACCCATTACAAGTAGCCACATTTTATCTAATCCGTGTCCAGAACCAATGTTTAATTGATACAATAAGGTAAGTAATCTAATTATCTTTACGGATGTCTGTTTCCCGATATCAGGTTTTTGATATTGTAAGAAGTGTTGGTATAAATGCTGTAATGAGAAAACACATGGACAGTAATTTTCATTTCATTAAAGTTTATATTTTGATTTTAAATGTTAGTTGGCTTTGTAGTACTATCTAGGTTCGTAGCTTTGGTCACATGATTCTGCCTGTTGAGTATATATACTGTCCAACAGTGGTTGCAGTGGTATGATGTGTTGTGGTGTGAAGGCCATAGTTCACAGAACAGAAAAAGACAAGACTGGGGAATCTTGAAAAGAGTAAGGACCAGGTCTCACACTGACCAGAATAGAGCAGCTTCAAGTCTTGTTCAAGAAGCATGGGAATCTTGTTATAATGACCTTACGGGAATACAGATAGTAACTGAAGATCTTTCTTCTCTCATTATTTTGACCCTATCCATCTCTCTCTGTCAATCTTCAGGGAGTGACGACCTGCAATGATGACTCATTCGACAACGCAGGCTACAACATAATTGGCGATCCTGAAGATGACTCAGTCGATGACAGGTTACAACCATGTCGGTGATCCTGAAGAAAACTCAAACTGTGATCAAGAAGATGACCCAGTTGATGACTCAGAACATGACCAAATTGATGATCTATGATCTAGATGGTGACCAGGCAGTGAGAAGAATCCAGGAATGACGATAGCCTGTTGGGGCAGAAATCTGTCACATTCTGGAGTGCCGGACCTCAGACAGATGCAGCAGGGTGTATTATATCATATATATCCATAAATACCAACATGTACAGGAAATGGACTCAATAATGTTGTGATGGTGTTTGGGGTTACACACATCTGTTGAGTTCTTCTCTTTGATGATTATGACCAGACACAATTGTCAAAGTCATAACATGGTCAGCATAGGTTAAATATAGCTTTTATGGATTCACACACAAGGAGAAATAAACCTTGAACAGAACAAGGTACAATATCAAGACTGGAGAATCAGATGACACTACATGTATAACTTCCTTTATAAACAAGGCAATTTGTCTATGAAAGTTTCATCTGCATGATTAAATTGTACTACTGTACAGTTGACAACATGGGGATTTATGGTCATAAAACTTGAACATGTCATCATGTAAACAGAAAATTATGACTTTAGAAAAAAACGTTTAAGTTATTTGACACAACGACAATGCAGACAGTTCAAGAGTTGCCAAACATTTAGATTTTGGAAAGACACAATTAAACATCATAACAGATAAGGAGAATATTCTGTATCAGTGTGAGAATGAGGTGAATGGAAGGAGAATGATTGTAAATGCCAAGCGATGCTTGCTAGCTTTATCAATGGTGTATAGAGAATATAGTTTTGTGTACAAGATCTATATTCGTACTGAAATCATCTTCTCAATAATGTCAACAGAGCGTTGAAAAACTATGAGAAGCCCAAAGTGTGCAATTTAGGTAAAGTTGCCTTTCATCCTCAGCCAGCCACTCAGCGAGGCTCTGATGTCACCTGAGATACAATGAAAAACCATTGACAACTTTCGTGATTCTTTTGTTGGCAGTTGAAAATGTGAAAAATTGTTTATAACCATTCCTTGACATGTGATAACCCAGTCCTTCACTAGTGTGTGCACACATAATTTTCTCAGGTATGTTTTGTTTTACTGTTAACAAATTCGAGCCACATATTTTTTTTTTCATTAGGATTGTCATATTGATGTCGAATTACTTGTATATGTAATATGTATAAGGATATAGATTTTTCTGTAACTATTTTGTCAAACAGATGATGAGAAAATCTTTATGAACTTTTGACAAACATATCTTGTCACTTATTTGCTTCATGTTCATTTGTGGAGCTTCATTGATATTTTGTTGTTGCTTGATGTGAAGGTATATGTTTGAGTTGTAAGTTACAGAGGGATGCTTTGGTTTGATTGGGATGACTGAATGAGTAATAGTAACCATTAGTAAGGAATAGTTTTTACATCTTCATTGTCCTTGTTACTGTCTTTTGAGTGCCACTGCAAATAATTGTTCTTGTGAATTGTCACATTCATCTTTGTATCATCTATCAGAATGAGTTGTCCCCCTTGCTGGTGAATTCAGTCCTAAACATTAATATTCCGATCCTTATCTAGGGATAGCAGCTCAGAGTTATACCCCCCCAGGTTTAGGGGACATGCCTCAAGATGATTTTTAATTGTCCAAATTGCAACTGTTGACCAATATTTCTGCTTGATCATATAGGTCTACATGCATCTGTCAAACACAGATAACATGAAGAGAATCTTCATCACTGAGGAAGGAGAATTCAAGTCTGTGGCAGAGTGGATCCTGGAAACCGATGGTACTGCCCTAACTAAGGTCCTTGGTGAGAGGAATGTGGATCCAGTTAGAACCACCACCAATGATATTGTGGAAATCTTTGCGGTTTGTATGCTAGAAAGATTATTTTTAGGGGTCTCAAGGGTCACTGTAAAGATAATATTATGGGGTTGTTACAAGTCACTATAAAGATAATATTTAGGGGTTGTTACAAGTCACTATAAAGATAATATTTAGGGGTTGTTACAAGTCACTATGAAGATAATATTTAGGGGCTGTTACAAGTCACTATAAAGATAATATTTAGGGGTTGTTACGAGTCACTATAAAGATAATATTTAGGGGTTGTTACGAGTCACTATAAAGATAATATTTAGAGGTTGTCTCAAGGGTCACTATGAAGATAATATTTAGGGGTTGTTACAAGTCACTATGAAGATAATATTTAGGGGTTGTTACAAGTCATTATAAAGATAATATTTAGGGGTTGTTACAAGTCACTATGAAGATAATATTTAGGGGTTGTTACAAGTCACTATAAAAATAATATTTAGGGGTTGTTACAAGTCACTATGAAGATAATATTTAGGGGTTGTTACAAGTCACCATGAAGATAATATTTAGGGGTTGTTACGAGTCACTATAAAGATAATATTTAGGGGTTGTTACAAGTCACTATAAAGATAATATTTAGGGGTTGATACAAGTCACTATAAAGATAATATTTAGGGGTTGTTACGAGTCACTATAAAGATAATATTTAGAGGACTCAGGGGTCACTGATCAAGATATAATTTGGGGGTCTCTTGAGTTATGTGTCACACGGTTGAACCAAACTTTGAGGATAGCTTGCACTTAGAGTAAGAAAGAAGCTTGTCAGTTTTGGGTTGAACAGGCCAAAGGTTACAGTGACAGAAAGAAGAAAAATGCTTTCTGCTCAGTTACATTAATTTCACATCACCTACCAGGACCAAACTTTGTGGAATGCTAGCTATTGATATCCGAGTCCAAATGTCAAGACTGAAGGATGAAAACTGGTTTCTACATAATAACATTAGTTTTCCATCACAAGCTTGGACCAAATGTTGTGAATATGCTGTACTTGATGTTTGGAAGAAGCCAGTTGATTTGGGGGTCAAAATGTCAAAGGTCAGAGTCTTTGTGGCCAAAAGAAGACAAATGGTTTCTGCACACAAATTTCAATTATTGATAATGCGTCTGCATCTAATGTTATAGATGATGTGAATTTTGGGTGAGAAAGAAGCTTATTGATTTTTAGGGTCAAAGGTCAAAGTTCAGTTTCACAGTGACTTAAAGCAGAAAAATGGTTCCTGCAAAATAAATTGAGTTCTACACCACAGACCTAGACTAAACATTGTGGATGGATTACACTTGGAGAAAGGAAGAAGTCTATTAATTTTATGATCAAAAGGTCAAAGGTTAAGGTCATTATGATTTGTAGCAGAAATATGGCTTCTGCATAATAATATTAGTTATATGTCACATACCCAAACCAAACTGTGTGGATATCTTCCACTTTGGTAAAGGAATAAGCTTATTGATTTGGGGATGTAAAGGTCAAAGTCACTATAACAGAAAAAGGAAAAAAATACTTATGCACAGCAACATCAGTTCTACATCATGGACCTAGATCAGACAGTTTGGAGCAATTGTACTTGTTGTAAAGAAGAAGCCTATTGATTTGGGAGTCAAAAGGTCTAAGTTCAAATTGTGCATGAAAGTAGAAAAATGGTTTCTGAACAGAAAGTTTATTTCCCTTTCATGTGTACGTACCAAAGTTTGTGGATGGCATGTTTTGTAAGAAAGAACCATATTGATTTAGAGTCAAAAAGGCAAAACTTGAGGTCACTGTTACTGAAAGCAGAACAATGGTTTCTGCAAGATAACAAGTTTTACATACCTGTCTGGGACTAAATTTTGTGGATGATTTGTACCTGGAGAAAAAAAGCTATTAATTAGGTCAGAAGGTCAAAGACCAAGGTCATTGTGACTGAAAGAAGATTTGTGTTTTTTGCATAATAGCTTATATTCTAGGCCATGTACCTTGACCAAAGTTCACAGATGTCTTACACTTCAGGTGTGGAAGAAGTTTGTTGCTTTTTTTAGTCAAAATGTCAGATGATATTGTCATTGTGGCTTAGTGAAAATGGATTTTGCAGAATGACTTTTATTCTGGAGTAAAGACCTTGACCAGACTTTGTTAATTGTTATCACTTAGCTTAATTAAGCAGGCTTTAAATTCTGGGGTCTAGCAGTCAGAGGTCATGGCAGTGGTAAGCCCGATATGAAAATAGTGCTTCCTGCACAGTATATTTTCTTCAAGACTGTATAGTTATGTTGACTAAGGATCCAAGTTATTCGGACATATCAGTCAGTAAATTCCAGGTCATTCAGACGTATTGGTCAGTAAACTCCAGGTCATTCAGATGTATCGGTCAGTAAACTCCAGGTCATTCAGACGTATCGGTCAGTAAATTCCATGCCCTACTAGTTCCTTCATCGACAACTAGTAAGCGTGGGATGGATATACAACTCTTGTTATTTAATTTGCTAGTTCTGTTAATCCTCCTGGCCATATTGGAATCAAATGACACTGAATGGGGCACCCCTTTTACCGATGTTTGGGCAATTTAAAAATTATCCCTGGTCTGAATAATTTAAATCATAATATCTTTGATGATTTTTTTTAAAGTTAATTGATAGTGTCTCTTGAACAATCCCAGTCTCTATCTAATTGTCTAATTCCACTCTTCAAAGACTTCAAAGGAAAAAAACATTTTATCAAGACTAGTTTGACAGAAACTGTTGATTTTGTAGACTCTGGGAATTGAGGCAGTGCGGAAGTCAATAGAGAAAGAAATGAACCACGTCATCTCATTTGATGGTTCCTATGTGAACTACCGTCACTTGGCACTGCTGTGTGACTGTATGACAGCCAAAGGTCATCTGACGGCCATCAACCATCATGGTATTAAAAGACTGGAGACAGGCGCCCTGGCAAGGTGCTCATTTGAAAAAACAGTAAGTACGAGGGCAGTTATGTTTAAAGGAGACACAACTTTCGTTTACTTAGGTTGAAATAGAAACATTTTAATATTCTCTCTTTAATAAATGATCAGTTTTCACTTAAAAAATTTAAAGCCTTTAAACTTTGTTTTTTCATAAAGTTTCATTGTATAAGATGCACTAAGGCTTTAATAGTTTACACCCTGCCTTAAGGCTGAATGTATTATGTTATGGTGTTGTTTATCTGTCAATTTGTCTGTCCATCTGCCTGTTATCAATTTCATTTCTGAACATTAACTTGAGTTTTCCATCATCTACAAATACAGGACTTTTTAAGGTGCTTGCATTTGATACAAGGAAGAAACCTACTGATTTGTCGTTCCGAACATCAAAGGTTGGCACCACTCTTTGCACACAATTTGACTTGTACCCCAGTTGCCTTGACCAATCTTTGTAATTGGCTTGCATTTTGAGACCAGAAAAAACACCTGTTGATTTTGGGTGCAATACATCTAAAGTTTAGGAAGCATTGACTCAAAGAACAAACATAGTTTCTGCACAATATCTTTGTTAGATTGCTGTACTTATAGTTAACCTAACTTAAGGGGAATCAGAAGCAAGTGGAAATCATATATTGATTCAGCCTTGGTAAGGTATAAAAAGAATCATATAATGCATACAAAATACACATGCAAGAGCAAAGAAACTCCATGGAATACAAACGAGTGCAGCTTGATAATGATTTAAAAGAGAGATGATAAGAAATGTTGTATGGCTTCTGCTAAACCTTGGGCTTGTTTGCAAGAGAAATGTTACAAAGAACTTCAAACTAAGCTAAAGCAAAGACAAATCTGATAAAGTAAAATTTAGAGAAATGGTATGTGTAATGGTATGTGTAATGGTATAATGGTGTGTGTAATGTATGTGTAATGGTATGTGTAAATGGTGATATTGAGATACTTTGCTTGGAAAGTTCTAAATTCACAACAGTGGTAGTGGTGTGAGGAAACTGTACATATGATAAAACTATATGCCATGATGAATTTATTTATTTAAATATATGTTTTGACAGCTTATATTTTGAAACAAGTAAAGGAAGAATTGGACAGTACCCAATAACTTTTCATTATTTTATACAATTTTGCATATAATGTACTGTAAACTATGTACTGTATGCTATAATGTACTGTATACTATAGCATACTGTATAATATTGTTGTTGTTGTTGTTGTAGGGTTTAACGCCATTTTTCAGCACAAGATAGGCTATACATGGTGGCCAGTATTAATGGTGGAGGAAGAACCCGTTAAAACCCCGGAAAGAACCACCGACCCACGAGAAGCTACTGGCAAGCTTTCTCACATACCCACATTGGCTGAATCCGAGACTCGAACTGACGCAGACAGAGGTGAGATGGCAGTGATCCGTAACGGAGAGTGCTTTAGACCACTCGGCCACTCGGGGCCCCCTACTGTATAATATAATGTACTGTACACTATAGCATACTGTATACTATAATGTACTGTAAACTATAGCATACTGTATACTATAATGTACTTTATACTATAGCATACTGTATACTATAATGTACTGTATACTATAGCATACTGTATACTATAATGTACTGTAAACTATAGCATACTGTATACTGTAATGTACTGTATACTATAGCATACTGTATACTATAATGTACTGTAAACTATAGCATAATGTATACTATAATGTACTGTAAACTATAGCACACTGTATACTATAATGTACTGTAAACTATAGCATACTGTATACTATAATGTATTGTATACTATAATGTATTGTACACTGTAATGTACTATAAACTATAGCATACTGTATACTATAATTTACTGTAAACTATGTAGTGTAAACTATGTACTGTATACTATAATGTACTGTAAACTATAGCATACTGTATACTATAATGTACTGTAAACTATAGCATACTGTATACTGTAGTGTACTGTAAACTATAGCATACTGTATACTATAATGTACTGTAAACTATAGCATACTGTATACTATTATGTACTGTATACTATAGCATTCTGTATACTATTATGTACTGTATACTATAATGTACTGTATACTGTAATGTACTGTAAACTATTATGTACTGTATACTATAGCATACTGTATACTATTATGTGCTGTATACTATAATATACTGTATACTGTAATGTATTGTATACTGTAATGTACTGTATACTGTAATGTACTGTATACTGTAATGTACTGTAAACTATGTACTGTATACTATAATGTACTATATACTATAGCATACTGTATACTATTATGTACTGTATACTATAGCATACTGTATACGATTATGTACTGTATACTATAGCATACTGTATACTATAGCATACTGTATACTGTAATGTACTGTAAACTATAGCATACTGTATGCTTTTATGTACTGTATACTATAATGTACTGTATACTGTAATGTACTGTAAACTATTATGTACTGTATACTATAGCATACTGTATACTATTATGTACTGTATACTGTAATGTACTGTATACTGTAATGTACTGTAAACTATGTACTGTATATTATAATGTACTGTATACTATAGCATACTGCATACTATTATGTACTGTATACTTTAATGTACTGTATACTGTAATGTACTGTAAACTATGTACTGTATACTATAATGTACTGTATACTGTAGCATACTGTACACTATAATGTACTGTATACTATAATGTACTGTATACTATAGCATACTGTATACTATTATGCACTGTATACTGTAATGTACTGTATACTGTAGTGTACTGTATATTGTAATGTACTGTAAATTATAGCATACTGTATACTATAATGTACTGTATAATGTATGTACTGTATACTATAATGTACTGTATACTGTAATGTACTGTATACTGTAATGTGCTCTATGCTATTATGTACTGTATATTGTAATGTACTGTATACTACTGTATAATGTACTGTATACTATAATGTACTGTATAATGTAATGTATTGTATACTATAATGTACTGTATAATGTAATGTACTGTATACTGTAATGTACTGTATACTATAATGTACTGTATAATGTATGTACTGTATACTATAATGTACTGTATACTGTAATGTACTGTATACTATACTATAATGTACTGTATAATGTAATGTACTGTATACTATAATGTACTGTATAATGTAATGTGCTGTATACTATAATGTGCTGTATACTATAATGTACTGTATACTATAGCATACTGTATACTATTATGTAGTGTATACTGTAATGTACTGTATACTGTAATGTACTGTAAACTATGTACTGTATACTATAATGTACTGTATACTATAGCATACTGTATCCTATAATGTACTGTATACTTTAATGTACTGTATACTATAGCATACTGTATACTATTATGTACTGTATACCGTAATGTTCTGTATACTGTAGTGTACTGTATGTTGTAATGTACTGTAAATTATAGCATACTGTATACTATAATGTACTGTGTAATGTACTGTATACTATAATGTACTGTATACTGTAATGTACTGTATACTATAATGTACTGTATACTGTAATGTGCTGTATACTGTAATGTACTGTATACTATAATGTACTGTATACTGTAATGTACTGTATGCTCTAATGTGCTGTATACTATAATGTACTGTATACTATAATGTACTGTATACTGTAATGTGCTGTATACTATAATATACTGTAAACTATAACGTACTGTATAATACAGCATACTGTATACTGTAATGTACTGTATAATATAATGTACTGAATACTATAATGTACTGTATATTATAATGTACTGTATACTATAACATACTGTATACTGTAACAGACTGTATAATATAATGTACTGTATAATATAACATGCTGTATATTATAACGTACTTTATACTTATGAGGGCATTGCCATCTTAACCTCAAACTGGGGGAGGACATTCAGACCACCCTTCCTCCTTTTCGAACCTTGAGCAATCATGGCCCTCAGGGAGACATTCAAACCACCCTTCATCCTTTGAAACCTTGAGCAATCATGGCCCTCAGGGAGACATTCAAACCACCCTTCATCCTTTGAAACCTTGAGCAATCATGGTCCTCAGGGAGACATTCAAACCACCCTTCATCCTTTGAAACCTTGAGCAATCATGGCCCTCAGGGAGACATTCAAACCACCCTTCATCCTTTGATACCTTGAGCAATCATGGCCCTCAGGGAGACATTCAAACCACCCTTCATCCTTTGAAACCTTGAGCAATCATGGCCCTCAGGGAGACATTCAAACCACCCTTCATCCTTTGAAACCTTGAGCAATCATGGCCCTCAGGGAGACATTCAAACCACCCTTCATCCTTTGAAACCTTGAGCAATCATGGCCCTCAGGGAGACATTCAAACCCCCCTTCATCCTTTGAAACCTTGAGCAATCATGGCCCTCAGGGAGACATTCAAACCACCCTTCATCCTTTGAAACCTTGAGCAATCATGGCCCTCAGAGAGACATTCAAACCACCCTTCATCCTTTGAAACCTTGAGCAATCATGGCCCTCAGGGAGACATTCAAACCACCCTTCATCCTTTGAAACCTTGAGCAATCATGGCCCTCTGGGGGAGATTCAAACCATCTTTCCTCCTTTGGAATCTTCAGCACTCAGAGCCTTATGGGAGGACATTCAGACCACCCTTCATCCTTTAGAACCAGACTCTCCAGGGTTTTGCTCTGGACTTTTCCTGGTACTGAAAACCAACAGTAAGCTCTGACCATTTATCGACTTGAACCAGCTCCACAAATATGTAGGTGTGCCAGTGGTCAGAATGGAGACAGCATAGTGTGTATGGTTTTCCTTAGAAGGACAAGTTCATGATCAGTCTAGAGCCGACAGACACTTACATTCAGCTTCATGGATAATTCTATTTAGACTGAATCTCATCTAGTGGGCTTTAACAAGGGCCATAAATTGTATTATCTTGAGGTTGGCCTTGTCAGGAGCCAGTGGGTTTTCATGAAGGCCATAAATTGTATCATCTTGAGATTTGCCTTCTTGGCAAGTTAGTGGGCTTTCACAAAGGCAGACTTTCAGTTCCTTCTCAGCTTGGCTTTGTTTTGAACAGGGAGAAGCCAGACCTCTCTCTTCTTCCAAGAATTTTGTTCACTTGGTCTGTAATTTCTTATTTCAATTTTGTTCATGCCATGCCAATTGAATTGAACACATTATCACACTCTCATTTGATTTTCAATATGACATGGTTTTCTGCAATTGATCTTTTGCAGCTTGATGTGGCCATGGATCTGTTCCACTTCAGTTATCTTTCAATGTGCCAACAGTAGATGATTCCCCTGTTCCAGTGTTACTCCTTTGCTGGTCACTTAGATTATAAAATTTTTATCTTGACTGAGATATGGTATTTTCTGCATCGGTGGTGGAATATGGAATGGCTCATGGCTGGAATCCCTCTGGAGAACTCCCTATGGAAATCACAATATGAATGGGCACCAGCTCACAAGGTTTGGATGCCGAACTGTTGTCAATAGTAACTGGAACCTGGAAGAAAGGCCTTTAACTCAGTCTCATTGAATGAAAGATGTAATCAATGCCTTCCAGTTCTGGAAGGATTTGCTTCATGGAAAAATGATCCTCTTTATGTCTAACAGCTTGGTGGTGGTGAACTAAATATTTGGACGTGGGAGAAGCAAGCCATGAGGCCGTTGTGTTCTTGTCTGGGACTTTCTGAACTGATGTTCCCTGTAGCATATCACTGGCAAGAAAAGACAGATCCTTGGCAGGCTCGATTCCTTGCTGACTCATTATTGAGAGGAGGCCTGATTTTTCACACAAAATGGTCTTTACCCCCTTCAATCTTTCATTGGATCCCACTAGAGTCCTCTAATAATAGGTCACTCTGCAACCAGGTGGAATCACAAGCTGCTCAACTTTGTTTCACCAGTTCTTGATGCAAAGGGGTTCTGATTACCCTTCTCTGATTGGAGAAATCATGAGTCAACACTCTACTCAGTCTAACAGTGGATGTTCTCCGGAAAATCCCAGCAGTGCCCAACATGCTCTTGCAATCACCATTACAGGTTTTCCATCCCAGTCCAGATAAGCAGGTTTTCCACACCAGTCCAGATAAGCAGGTTTTCCGTCCCAGTGCAGATAAGCAGGTTTTCCATCCCAGTCCAGATAAGCAGGTTTTCCATCCCAGTCCAAATAAGCAGGTTTTCCATCCCAGTCCAGATATGCAGGTTTTCCATCCCAGTCCAGATAAGCAGGTTTTCCATTCCAGTTCAGATAAGCCTCTCTTGCATGCCTGGTTCTTGTCAGGTAAGTCTTGTGCAGAAAGGAGTTCATTGCTTTAGCAATAGAGAGGATTGCTTGCACTAGAAAGTCCCCATTTTGATGTTGCATGATGGGAAGTGGCATGTCTTGTCGATATGATACACTGACCATGATACATTGACCACAATATATCTCCCTCTTAAGCCTCAATTCCACAACTGGCAAACTTCTTGGTTTGGCTCTTAGAAGAGAAACAGTTAGCTCCAATCATGTCTAGGGGTTACCACTTCATAATTTTAGACACATTCATGCATGCAGGACAAGGACCTTTGTACTTGCTAACCACATTTGTTCTGTATTGACCCTGGTCACTTAGCTTATGCCTTAGATGGAATTGCTTTTTGGTTTTCACACAGCTCATCTGTTCTAACTTAATGCTCTTGTCTAATACTGGGTAAGGATTAGGCACTAAAACAAAGCCTATCAGATCAAACCAAGCTCAGTAACAATGGTGCCATTGATCTGAGAGGGGGAAACTGGAAATGAAATCTCCTACCCTTTAGAGCATGTTTGACCTTAAGGAATTTTCTTGTTTGTTGACCAGACTCTTGTATCATACAAACTCTGTTTGTGACTTGCTGCCTCTTGGTGTGATCAGAAGGCAGTAGAACCTTTTGATTTTTCAAAGTGCATTGTGGGGAGAGGCTATTGTATCATTTAAAGGGAAATAACTATTGTGTCTGCCCCATGCACAGATGAGTTGCATCCCCTGGATTCATCTGTCTACAAATTCTGCAAGATGAACTCAAATCATGTTTTTCAGAGTAGTACCTGTCCAAGTAATTCCGCAATTATATGAATGGGAGGATAGTGGAAACGTGGCTCATTTGACCTTAAAACCTTAAAACATATACCCTTAGGACAATTCACACAAAGTTGATTATCTTTGCATTTGACAAAGAGTTACTTTGATCAGACATGATTAAAATGTGCATTGAAAAAGAGGAACTGATCTGCTGATTGTTAATTAAACAGTTAGTCATATCAGATGTCCATTATTAACAATATGCTCAAATAATAATGAATTCACAGTTTATTTCTGATTGGATTTTCATTCAACTAGCTGTATATCATTAAGATGACATGAGCAAAATCGATGAATATT
Organism: Megalonaias nervosa; assembly: GCA_016617855.1. Taxonomy (NCBI): domain Eukaryota; kingdom Metazoa; phylum Mollusca; class Bivalvia; order Unionida; family Unionidae; genus Megalonaias; species Megalonaias nervosa. The sequence continues at coordinate 20,746 of JAECUM010010592.1, forward strand.
TATTGAGGTAATCTTGTATCTGAGTGACTGATTGTTTTACCAACCAAACAATGAAAATTCAGTCAGATTTTGTTCCAGGTTGGTGTTAGACTCTAGGTCTAAAATATGTAATAGAAGGAAGTAAATTCAACAAACAATTTATTTCCCGAATATTCAGAGTGAAAATTCAAAAGACAATATTGTGAATTAAATTCCAAATAATCCTAAATGTCCTGTCACAGTGTCCAAGAATACAGAATGTTCTGAATGAATTCCAAAAGTCTTGAATATCCTGATATACCAGTGATGTAATCCAGAATGTCTTTGAATGAATTCACAAAACTCCAAAGTAATGTATTAATCCAAAGAGTCAATGAGCTCTTTAGTAATTCCAATGAATATAAATAACTCCTCTAGAATTATTTCTGATTTCAGCAACACAAATGTCAACTCAATAGAATTCCAGATACAGGTCTATAACGGGAATGAAAAATTCAACAATTTCACTAACTCGTAAATACAGCTAAGCCTTGAACTCAAATTCCTGGAGTCAACATCATGTTTACAAATTACAATCATGCACAAAGTCAGGTATGCACAAACTCCATTTACAAATTAAATCAATGAAAAAATTAAGCACAAAATGTAAATTAAATATTTATAACACTTGTTACATAAGTTTATATCATCATTATCTTTCAACAGGTTCAATAATTATCTAAGTTTATGCATGTTCATGAGAAGATCTTTGTCTTGGTTGAACTTGCTACCTCTTTAGATCTCAAGACTGTATTTATATTATCTCTAGATCTCAAGACTGTATTTATATTATCTCTAGATCTCAAGACTGTATTTATGTTATCTCTAGATCTCAAGACTATATTTATATTATCTCTAGATCTCAAGACTGTATTTATGTTATCTCTAGATCTCAAGACTATATTTATATTATGTCTAGATCTCAAGACTGTATTTATGTTACATCTAGATCTCAAGACTATGTTTATGTTACTTCTTGATCTTAAGACTATTATGTTACTTTTAGATCTCAAGACTATATTTTTGTTACCTCTAGATCTCAAGACTATATTTTTGTTACCTCTAGATCTCAAGACTATATTTATGTTACCCTCAAGATCTCAAGACTATATTTATGTTACCTCTAGATCTGAAGACTATATTTATGTTACTTCTAGATCTCAAGATTAATGTTACCTCTAGATCTCAAGACTATATTTATGTTACGTGTAGATCTTAGGACTATATTTATGTTCGCTCTGGATCTAGTGACTACGTTACCTCTTGATCTTGAGACTTTAAAATGGCTGTACTTGTTACCCCTCTACATCTTAATGTTGTATGCAGAGCTGAGATTCATACCTTTCATTATCTACAGACTGTCTCAGTCTAGAGATTATATCTATGGCTTAGTTTCTTGCCTCTCTAAAGCTTGATACTATAAGTATAGCTGAGCTGGTTACCTCTTGAAATCAAGAGACTATATTTATGGCTGAGCTTATTACCTTTGTAGATCTGGAAACTGTATATATAGCTAAGCTACTTACCTCTAAGGATCAAGGGACTTCCTTGATCTAGAGACTTTATGGATGGCTGATCTAGTAACATCTGTAGATCTAGAGATTCTTTGTATGGCTGAGCTTGTTACCTCTCTGGAGACTCTATTTACAGTTGAGCTTGTTACCTCTATAGAGACCATGCATGGCTGGGCTTGCTACCTCTCTAAAGACCATGTATGGCTGGGCTTGTTACCTCTCTAGAAACCATGCATGGCTGGGCTTGTTACCTCTCTAGATTCCATGCATGGCCGCGCTTGTTACCTCTCTAGAGACCATGCATGGCTGGGCTTGTTACCTCTCTAAAGACCATGGATAGCTGGGCATGGCTGGGCTTGTTACCTCTCTAGAGTCTATGCATGGCTGGGCTTATTACCTCTCTAGAGACCATGCATGGCTGGGCTTGTTACCTCTCTAGAGATCATGCATGGCTGGGCTTGTTACCTCTCTAGAGACCATGCATGGCTGAGCTTGTTACCTCTCTAGAGACTATGCACGGCTGGGCTTGTTACCTCTCTAGAGACCATGCATGGCTGGGCTTGTTACCTCTCTAGAGACCATGCATGGCTGGGCTTGTTACATATCTAGAAACTATGTATGGCTGGGTATGTTACCTATCTAGAGACCATGCATGGCTGGGCTTGTTACATATCTAGAAACTATGTATGGCTGGGCTTGTTACCTCTCTAGAGACCATGCATGGCTGGGCTTGTTACCTCTCTAGAGACCATGCGTGGCTGGGCTTGTTACCTCTCTAGAGACCATGCATGGCTGAGCTTGTTACCTCTCTAGAGACTATGCACGGCTGGGCTTGTTACCTCTCTAGAGTCCATGCATGACTGGGCTTGTTACCTCTCTCGAGACCATGCATGGCTGGGCTTGTTACATATCTAGAAACTATGTATGGCTGGGTATGTTACCTATCTAGAGACCATGCATGGCTGGGCTTGTTACCTCTCTAGAGACCATGCATGGCTGGGCTTGTTACCTCTCTAGAGACCATGCATGGCTGGGCTTGTTACCTCTCTAGAGACCATGCATGCTAGGCTTGTTACCTTTCTAGAGTCCATGCATGGCTGGGCTTGTTACCTCTAGAGACTATGTACAGCTGCGCTTGTTATCTTGGGAGATCTGGAGAATATACAAAGGCTGAGCTTATTATCTCTTTAGGTCTAGAGACTATATTTTTGGCTGAGCTTGTTACTTCACCAGATTAGTTGATTATGTGCATAGCAGAGCTTCTTATCTCACAGGATATAGAGACTCCCTAGAGACTTATGTATAGCTAAGCTTATTACCTCTTTGGATCCAGAGACGATTTAGTAATGGCTTAGTTTGTTTACCTCCCATGATTTAGAGCATCTTACCTCATCATCTAGAGAACACATGTATAAATGTTGCCTTTCTGGATATATATATATATATATATATATATATATATATATATATATATATATATATATATATGCTACATACATTAAAAAATAACATGCATTTTAAGTGTTGGTATAAAGCAATTTGATATACCAATACTATTGGTATATCAAATTGTGATCCGCCCATGGCGCAATAATACGCGTATATAAACATTCTCGC
>JAECUM010010596.1:0-65698 GCA_016617855.1 Megalonaias nervosa
AAAAAAAAAAATACAAATAAAAATAAATATTATACTCATTCGTTGGTGTGGATAGTCTAGGTGTCTGTTTTATGCATTCGCATTCGTTGGTGTGAATAGTAAGTATGGTGTGTTTAATGCATTCGCATTCGTTGGTGTGGATAGTAGATATGGGTGTGTTTTATGCATTCGCGATTGTTGGTGTGGATAGGAGATATTGGGATTTTTTTCTTTCTCCCTTTCTTTTGTGTGTGTATTGGTCTTTGTCCCTATAAAACTCCCTTTATCCATATCCAATTCATTTCACCTACCTACCTACAGTATCGCGTATTCAGGTCAGCCAGTTCAGTGACGTCACACAGTATCGAGTATTCAAGTCAGCCAGTTCAGTGACGTCACTGAAGCTAGAAATTTTGAGGCTATAAATTTAGACTTGGATTTTCCACAGGTTGAAGCTATAAATACATACAAGGGTTTTTAAACAGAAATTGACCAAAAATTGTAGCTAAAAATAGACCCTACCTGTTCCATTCCTCTTGTCGCTATACAGGCCCAATATTTTTTGTCGCTAGACAGGCCCAATATTTTTTTGTCGCTAGACAGGCCCATTATTTCCCCATGTTCAATTTCTCTTGTTCGTAGGGTACAAAGTAGGGTCCCGTAAGGCTATAAATCTTGAGGCTATAGTGCAAACGACCAAATTTAACATAGAAGTCTACGTGAGGCTATAAATCTTGAGGCTACGGTACAACCTCCTAAATTTAACATAGAGGTCTACGTCAGGCTATAAAAGTAGGGTCCCGTAATGCTAATTCCCATTGACGCCAGTGTACAAGCCCCTAACTTTAACATTACGGTCTACGTGACGCTATAAATCTTGTCCGTCTATAGTCACACCCATGTTAAAATTCCCATGTTAAATTCCCATTGACGCTATACAGGCCTAGGGTGTGCTTTTGACTCTATACGAAATTCCCATTGTCCCTATATCGTCCCAGGGTGTGCTTTTGACGCTATAAAACTTGTCCGTCTATAGTCCCCCACCCCCATGTTAAAATTCCCTATGTTAAATTCCCATTGACGCTATACAGGCCCAAGGTGTACCATTTGACGCTATAAATCTTGACGCTATACAGTCCCACCCATGTTAAAATTCCCATGTTAAATTCCCATTGAAGCTATATCGTCCCAGGGTGTGCTTTTGACGCTATAAATCTTGACGCTATACAGTCCCACCCATGTTAAAATTCCCATGTTAAATTCCCATTGTCGCCAGGGTACAACCCCCTAGTTTAACATATAAGTCCCATTGTCTCTAGGGTGCCCCACTACACTACTTGCACATGTAATACTTACAAACCTCAGCTAATCCAAATAAGAACTAGAGGGCCTTTGCCAGAATCCAGAACTCTCCAAGAAGATGATAATTTAGGGCTTTTCTTCTCCTAGAAAACTGTTCGACTGATTATAGCCTGTATTTTCTGTTTCGAACCATGCTATGCATAATACATGCATCTTGCTACATATACTACACTTGTAGCCATTGCAGTTCGATATTGGAGTGACCGTCAACTGTAATGTTAAGATATTCACTGTGGTATAGTTTATCTTTTTACACACCCATTTAATCTTACATGCTTGATCTGGAGTTTGATACAGCTGTTCACTCCGCATATCCGTAACACACACACACACACACACACACACACACACACACACACACACACACATTAGAACTACTTAGGTACGTTCTTTAATGTCTATCCGTATATATTTTTAGATTTATGAATCGAACTTCTATATTTTATAAATCCCAGTTCGTTTTGAATTTTATTCATACAGTAAAGCTAAATGTTGAGATAGCGTAAACTGGGGTGGTGGCGAAATAAATACAAAACCTCATTTGAGGAGATAACGCCGTTCTGGTATTCTTCCCACACTGAGAATATTCTCGCCTGCATTTTTTGATGTTTTTTTTTCTTTTTTCTTCTGGTATCTTCTCATCTTTTTTTCTGATACCAGCTGAATCTGTGTAATGGCTTCGTCGTATAAGAGGCTAACTAGCACACAGAAAGGAAGATTGGCTTTGCCGGCTTATTGGTGGTTATATTTGTACTTTAGGTACGAAACGACCATTGCTTTGGTTACGAAACGACTCATTTGGGTACTGAATGACCAGTTACCGCACAGGCACCACACCCGCTATGGAATCTTTACTATGGAAAATGTGTGAATGAAATAGTTTTGGTCGATTAGTAGATACTTAAGGTAATCATGAGTACACTTATGTTATGAATTATAAATTCACTTATAATTATGATTGTTAAAATGTTAAGTAACGACTGGATACTTGTGCGTAATCAACCGAGTTCACAACATCAATGGAAGAACATGTACGTAAGAATCGAGTACAACCATTTGTAACGTGCACGCCAAAGTACAGATCCAAAGTCATAGTTACAGGTGGAGGTCGAATGAGTATTGTGAAGTAGAGGGGTAACTGTACAAAACTTCATTGGATAAGCAACCATGAATTATGAAGAATGTAGATTATTAACGGTGCAGGCTGATTCGGACTGCGTGAAATATTCAGTTTGGTCTTCTTCTTCTTCTTGTTGTGGGGCTTAACGCCATTTTTCAGCACACGATAGGCTATACATGGCGGCCAGTATTAATGGTGGAGGAAGAAACTGGGAAATCCCCGGAAAGAACCACCGACCCACGAGAAGCTACTGGCAAGCTTTCTCACATATCCACATTCACCGAATCCTAGACTCGAACCCACGCCGACAGAGGTGAGATGGCAGTGATCCGTAACGGAGAACGCTTTAGACCACTCGGCCACTCGTGGCCCCAGTTTGGTCTTGTAGATGTACCACCATGTCGGCCAGTTCTGCACAACGATAGGACATTTCCTTAAAAATTGGATCACGTGTTGTTTTTGGTCGAAAATCCAGTTTATATCAAGAAAGAACGATCGTCCTTTTATTAAGGAAGTGATATTCGTAAAGTGTACAAAAATATCCCACATTTCTATACTTAATTGCATATGAAAATGTGATTTCTAAATGTCAACAGCACAAGTGCTCGACTAGTCCAACAATGTAAGACGTATCAGATGTTATTTATGTTTTAGTGCTACGTCTTACTGCCCAAATAACAGCCTTGTATAGCGTTTAACGATGTCGGTTGACATTGGAACGAGTAGGGTAATCTGGTCATATTCCGACCACCGAGAGCGTTGACATGAGATCGAGACTGAAGCCGACTACTGTGTCCCTAACTATGATACGGGAAGCAGTCAATCGGTCTTCTTGCAACACATTTCATTATTCAAAAAGCATATAATTTGAGTTCTTCTTACTGAAAAAATGATTTTATTATGACTATATATGCAGGGGTAAATCCGACCATGTTGTGGCTTATTCCGACCTATGATGTGTGTGTGTGATTCGGATTTTTAACGTAGCTTTAACAATTTTTCAGTCGTACCGCTACGATGTCTGCAGTGTGGCAGTTTATAGTGATGTCTGGCACTGGGGCATCATGCCGCAGACATGTAGCATGATGTCCCACCCAGTCACATTATCCTGACACCAGGACTACCAGTCCTAACACTAGCCTCTTAATGCTGAGCGCCAAGCGAGGCATTTGTTAGTACCATTTTTGTATGATATGTGTAATTCCGACCACCATATATGGACCGTACATATACAAGTTTCATCAGTAAAATACAAAGATTTTGTTTATCGTGACAGAATTAAAAGCTTTTAATTGTTTTTGTTTTATTTTCAGATAGATAGCAGATAGAAAGCGATATTGCTACATAGATAATTGTGGATGTTGTATAGAGATAACTGTGGAGAGAATTACCATTTATTTTTATTTAGATTTATACCTTTAAGTTTTTATTTATTTGTTTTTAATTACGTATTTATTCCTGGTTTTGTTTTTTTTTTCAAAGTTCAGTACAAACTAATCATAATTCTACATTTTGTTTAAACTTGTGTTCTTGGTTGGAATTGCCCTCTTATGGAAAGTAACCTGGGGTAAATCCGACCACTATACAGAACATTGCATACTATTGTTATTTGTCATAAAACGTGTGCAATTTTTACTTTTTTAGTGGGACAAAGCATTATTTTAAAGCTACGATAGCATAATTATTATGTTATTGAAAGCTATACAAATCTTGAATTATTGATGCCTGACTAGGGTCCTGAATAAAAAAAATTTATAAATGCCTCTTCTGAACTCGTGCGGAAGAGAGAACACGGAGGCGATTACGTCATTTTGTCATGTGATGCCCTCGTCACCTGGAAACATCTTTACTAATTTTCATACGCATATGAACAAATAAAAACAAAGAACACAGCAAGTAATTTGCATATCTTTGTTGTAAACAACATGACGTACATCTACGGTTGGAATTACCCTACTGGTTGGAATATGACCATGTTACCCTAGTCAAAGTTTCAGGAATATCTCACACTTGGCAGCCCATATGGACACTCTTCCACAAATTGATGTGTAATTAATATACTTACTGTGCTGTTTTTATCTGGTGGAATCAAAATCTGACACTAGCAAATGGACATACTTTTGCATCTATCATTGTTCTCAGATTAATGAGGGAATGTATTGTAGAGTCGCAAATACCATATTTTTCAGCATAATAGGGCTCGTTACACAGGAGAGTACCCACAGGAATGTAACTTTGTCCCGACTAGCAAAATTGGTGAAATTCGTGCGTTTCTGAACCCGTAACTTCAGTTTTGTGCAACTCAGGAAAATCATTGATGGCTTGATGAATAGAAATATATCTTGGGAGTAAAACAAACCATAGGTTAGACTCGTGTGCCTTCAAAGATGGAAATAGCAGAAGGAAATCGTGGGTCAAGCGTGGAACAAAGTTTTTGGAAGTTACTTGCCTTTTCTCATTTACAGTATAGTAGACAGGGTCCTATTGTCAGAACAGGTGATGGGGGTAGTCTGAGACAATTTTGTCACTCAGTTTGATTTTTTTTCCCTTTAGATTATTGGTTTTTATTCAACATCTAGCATGCGTTAAGCACCTGTGGTCAAAATGAAGACCCTCTCCATGACCTTCTTGAACTTGTAGCCCAGAAAATCCTATTTACTATGTATCTTTTAGAATCATAAAATACATTATATAAATGATGGAAATGTATACCTTAAAACAATACTGCATTTTAATCCAAGAACTTGCCACTTGAATGGGATTCTGAAAAAAAATTCCCCAGCATATAGTCTGTTTCAAAATTCTTTAGTAATATTTTTCCCATAAACGAGACATTGTAAACACATTACATCTTATTCATTGTTGGTTCTCTTCAACATAATATCTTCACTAATTTTTTTACATGATCAGTTTATTTTGCTTAATATCTCTTGCCATTTATTGGCATTGTTACGTTGAATTTTGTAAAACCAGCTATAAACCTTGCCTAATTACTCGATGGGAGTGCTGACAGAAACAGTCCAGAGTAATGTATTTCATTGTCATAGCCCAGTTAATTAACATTACATCTTTTCAAAGCTATGCACAGAATAGGCCAGCATATCACGAGTCATGAAAACACAGGTTTGGTATCTGGTGTGTCCAAAATTAATATTATTTTGAACAGAATATTCTGGTGATAATTGCCTCTTTTCAAATGGTAAGCATTGCAGTATTTTATTTTCGTCAATCGGTCGAATTCGTTGTGCGTTTTGCTTCAGTATTGGTGACTGAAACCTTAGGTGTGCAGAAATGCCAGACATCATTGTACAATAGCCTGGAATGCTGTATCTACACAGTATTGGTTTTAAAGCCATTAAGAACAATTCACGTAATAATTTGTAAATAATGTAAATTTTATTAAAAGTTCATTTACACGTTGAATCATCATTATACCTGTTCCAAAAATTCAAAACTTAAAACTATTCATGGCTACAGACATTTGTCCCGTGACAATTTACAGGTACAACAGTTTGCTTTCCTTGTTTATAGCATCGTCTGTTTCAGAGCTGTTGATCACTGTGTCACTTGCGGCCATCTGTAAATCGAAACGCGTAAATGTAAATAAAACAGCTTATGGTGGCTGACAAAGATTAACATACCATGGGGGCACAAGTCACAAGTCTAGTCCTACAATGTAAGACTTCGACCATGATATTTATGTTTTGGGTGTCGAGGTCTTACTGCCCAATAACATAATGGTTAGTCAAAATTTCAGGAATATCTCACACACTTGGCAGCCCATATTGGCACTTTTCTACAGATTAAAGTTATAATGTTTTAGTCAGACTTTACTTACTCTGATGTTTTTTCCTAATAAATTTAAATTCCCACACAAGCAGATAGACATCTTTTCAAGTTCTGTTGGCCTACATTTCAGTTGGCTGGAAAGGGATGAAAACTGGGAGTACCAAAATTGGTTAAAAGGATGATAAGAATCTTGAACGAAATGAAGCTATGTAAACACTCTCTTGAATATTAATATATTTTTATTTGTTTCGTTAAAGAAATATGCTTCAAATTAACCCAATTTTGGCATTTCTGGCTTCCATTGCTCGACAGGAGTTTTGTATATGATGATCAATGGAATTGCATGCACTTTGCCACAAAAGTGATGTTCATTGTTTTTCAATATCGACTTACCAAATATATTGCCATTTTGGAGGAAATTGTGCTAATGATAGATTTGAGTTCTTACTGACTATAGCTTTACATTTGTAACAACCGCTAAACAGCGCATGTTCAGAATTAATTGGGACATCCCGTTTGCCATGATAATATAGAGCCCATGATAATACAGCATTGGAGTATACATCATTTGGCATGTACAGTTATTTATAGTAAAAGTCACAGGGGTCATGTATGCGCATTTACTCATTTTAAATTAAATATAAATTATTCTTTTAAAATTTAAAACTAGTTTTCTTTAACCCATTACATCGTGCAAGTGCTTTAGATGCCTCTACTCCATTCACATGGAAGTGCATTTTGACACCTGCACCATCCTCATGGAAGCACCTTTCGATGCCTGCTGTAAACATCAGCCATTTTGTTATGGTTTTCGTTGCATCACCTTCGTGGAAAACCCCTTATTAGATGCAACATTCCTTGATTTGAATGACCATTACATCAGATCACATGGTCCCTGTTAAAGCTCCAGTCCTAATCTGCTGTTTAAAGTAACTGGGTTGTATTCTCCATTCTCCAAAATGGAGACCATAGATTTTGTTGAGTACATTCTTGAGTTTGCACCAATAGAATCAAAACTATGAAAGCTTCAATAACTTAGGTAAAGGTTCTGATATTGATGTAGGCAGCAATTAGTTTTTATAAATTATCAAATTCAGATGATTTAGTGATGTAGACGTAGACAAAGAACTTGTAAATTTTGAATATGAGAAGTGGCAGCTATGGTTGGTCACACAGCTTCACTGGCTTGACGGTGAATGAGTTCTCTCAAGATTTTAAAACATGTAAAAAATTCTTCAGCTCTAATGATAGGATTTTACTTTTGAAACTACCAAAAATGTAAAATGGTTAAAATTGATGTTCAGCGTAACATATACTGCACAACATACACTGCTTAACAGTTAACAGGAAGTTTGATGTGTTTGGGGTCAAATAGGTAACAAGTGTTCTGTTTATAGTGCACTGTGTAACTTTGTTACATATATATCAACTGCCTAGAAAGCCATACACTCTATGAAGTAAAGGGTTAACCAAAGTCTGTTCAATTCTGATTATTGAATGCTCTGCACCTTAACTGGAATCAAGAAACTTTCAGATGAAAATTATCGATCTCTGTGGTCTTTTACAGTGGTGGTCTAGTCCTACAGTGTAAGACATCAACCCTGATATTAATGTTTTGGGGGTCGAGGTCTTACTGCCCAAATAATGATGCTGTGTAGCGTGTTTGGTCAAGAAAAGAGCACGCCATATGGAATTGTCACAGTATAGGGTAGTATGAATTTGTATATCAAATGTGTAGCTTTCATTGTGTCATCACAGTGCATGACATACAATCCGGATTGTAATGGATCACAATTTTAGGTTCATTTTGTCAAAAAATGTCTACATACTTTAACATTGGTTTTGCTTTTTGCACTTCTTGGAGCATCTAAATAATGACCTTCCAATGGAATGTGGATGTACAAGTATCCAAATGACATGAATACTTGCCTCTTAAAGATCTATAGACTCAGATTATTAAAAAGGACACCCATTACTGAAATAGTGTTGAATGCCAACATGACCTGGGTGACTTTTACCATAAAATATGACATTTTTCATTATTTCCCAGATTCATTAAGCAGTTCAAAACTGCATTTAAGGAAATAAAACCCGATTTTACTTGAGATAATGGGATAAATGAAATGAGACTTTATCCATCATCGCAGGCCAATGGTGATACAGCAAAGTGGATTATTGCCCGTTGCTTGCGATGATGCTGTGTATCCACAGTCACTTGATTCAAGGGGATACAATAGTCCTACAGTATAAGACATATCACATGCTATTTATGTTTTGGTGCTATGTCTTACTGTCTTAATATTGTCCTTGTGTAGTATGTTCCCATGTTGATTGACATGAGAATGAGAGGTAACATTTTCAGGAATATCTCACACACTTGTCAGCCCATATCGACACTCTTCCACAAATTTAGATCTAATTGATTATACTTACTTTGCTGTTTAATCCTGATGGAATCAAAATCTGACAGTAGCAAATGGATGCGTTTTCAAGTTCAGTTCAGCTGGTTGGAATGCAGTGGAAGCCGGGAATACCAAAATCAGATTAGGTTGAAGAATGTTTAACGTAGCAAATAAAAATATGCTAATATTGAAGAAAGTGTTTAAATAGCTTCATTTCATCCTTTTAACCAAGTTTGGCATTCCTGGTGTCCATCACATTCTAACCATTCGAAATGTATGTCAACGGAACTTTCAAACATGTCCATTTGCATGTGCGAGAATTAAAAGTTATTAGATAAAAGACATTAGAGTAAATAAAATTCACCTAGATGGACATGACTTAATTTGTGAAAAAGCTTTGGTATGTGCTGCCAGGTGTGTGAGATATCTTGAAAATTTGAATGCTCATTCCGATGTCAGTCAACATCGGAACATGCTACACACAGCCATTATTTGGACAGTAAGACATAGCACCAAGACATAAATAACGTGTGATACGTCTTACATTGTAGGATTATGGGGATACTAATGATAACACCCTCTCCAGTTAACAATTAATTGGTGAAGTTGTTATGATCAGTTTCCCCTAGACTCAGGTGCATGTGTTTATCTTGCATTGCCAGTTTAATAGTGAAATGTTCTCAAAGCAGTTCATTGCAACATTTAAATATTTTATTTATTATATACTTAATTAAGTATGAAATATAGGAAAGTATTGGGGAAATATTGTTCTATATTATTTCATTTCAGTACATTCAAATGTGAAAAATATATCCTCTACAGAAGATATATCTGCAGGTAGTTATATAATTTAAGACGTCTTCCATGATATTATGTTGTTTGGGTTGACAAATTCCAGAATAAACAGTGTTGTGTAGTGTGTTCCCAGCTCAACTGAAGGGAACTTGAGGTCATATTGACACTTTTCCACAAATTAAAGTCTAATTGTTTTAGTTGGACTATACTTACTCTGTGTCTTTTTCCTGATGGAATCAAATTCAGAAACAAGCAAGTAGACACTTTTTCAGGTTCCATCGACATACATCATTTCAGTCAGTTGACTTGTGATAGATAGTAGCTAAGGAATGCCCAAGTTGGTTGAAGTTGAAGTAATTTTCTTTAATGTATCGAAGAAAAAGATACTAATGTTGATGAAAGTGAGTAGTTAGCTTTGTTTCATTAAAGAAACTTTCCCAGCTTTTAACTGGCTTTGGTATACAATAAAGAAACACAATCAATCACACATGCATGATTTAATTTAATCATTATTCCTGTTTTTTTGCAAACAGAGAGTATGTAAAAGGTTGATTTTCAGTTTGTAGATTTATATAAAATTGTTTTTGCAAGAAGATCCACTGGTAATCCACAAAGTCAATTCAAACTATTTTTGGTAAATTTTTTGCCAAAATGAGAACAAAATGGGAGCTAAGCACCTTCCCAAGGACTTGCAAGGCAGCTGACCCAGACTGGTATTCAACCCATGACCCATGGATTACAAACCCAACTCTACCAGCTGAGCTACCATGGCTCCTCTATATGTAAAACTCATTCTATAATGGTAAAATTATCATCACAGGGCTGATGTTTATGCACTATTTATGCCATAGAAGACAATTTTCAGTACAGTCGACCCTTTAAAAGAAAATTAATTGCATCAATTTGATGCAACACTGTTCTATTCAAACTCCCTATTAAAATCAGCATTTTTATAAATGCAGTCAAGGGTACACTGAGGTTTATCTTCCCATAGTGCCACGTGTGTCAACAAAAATAACCAAGTGTAATATGTAACACTTGCACTAAAGAAATATCCTCATTGTAATTATCAGATAATTGGCTCACTTGTATACTGTGTTGAGATTAAATAAATATGTTGATCATTAGCCTAGTTTTCAAAAGCCAATTTTTACGGTCTGAAGTGCAAGTAAATTTGGCATAGACTGGTTATTCTACAAGATGTTATATGCAAGTATGTCTGAAAATAAAATGTAAAGATGTTATATGGATTCATAATGCACGTCTTCTAAACTTTATTCACCGAAGGACAGAGAAGTAGATTTATCTGCCTGTGTATTAATTTGTTGCTGATTTGTGCTTAGTTTTGATGCTTACAGTCGTTAAAATTAATAGGATCATCATATTTTCATTGTAAACAATATTTGGTGACTTAAGCTTGTATTTCGTATTCCATAGTCGGCAGCTTCAAATATTCCGTCATGAAAAGTCACTGCCAACTGCAAGGATAACATATTTTTGAGGTGATATTTATGATAAAGTTAGTAAATTTCAAATGCAAACAATTTCAACAAATGCACAATTTAGTAGCATTAAACATGTGAAGTTTGACAAAATAAGTAAATGTGAGGATGGAGGAAATTATAATAAGAGAAACAGTTGATGCAAGTTTTAGATAGAAAATGTATTTTCTGGTACACCAAATAATTAAATATAATCTTTCATATATTGTCCTTATTTTTTTATTACATTAATACTTATAAAGTGGCTTCTTCTACTGATTGTCATGTAACCTCTATTTTGTATGCACACCATAGGGAAGCCGTAGTAGCTCAGTTGGTAGTGTCAGACTCGTAATCCAAGGGCTGCGGGTTTCATATGTGCCTGGTGGTTGGCTACCTAGGTGTGTCCTTGGGAAAGGCATTAGTTCCCATTTCCTTAAGGTTATTAAGCTAATAATGTGTTTAAAGTGCAATTAAACTGACAAAGACAAAAAAATGTTCCAGCCCAAAAGCCAAATTATAATGATGCCAATCTGTTATCAGTTTCATTTCTGTACAATGACTCAAGTTGACACCTATCTACAGTTACCAAACTTCTGCATATAGCTTGTACATGGGGTAAGGAAGAACGCTATTGTTTTCAGGATCAAATTGGCTAAGTTAAGGTCGCTGACTGAAAGAAGAAAATTGGTTTTCACACTGTAAACTCAGGTTCACCATCTACAGGTACAAACCTTTGTGGACAGTTTGAATTTGGACTAAAGAAGAGGCTTGTTGATTTCAGGACCAAAAGGTCAAAGTCACTTTGATAGAAAAAAAAAACATGTTTTCCACACGATAATTTTAGTTTTCTGACATTTACAGTTGCCATAGTTAGTGGATGGCCTGCACTTACAGTAAGGAAGAAGCCTATTGATTTAGATGCCAATAGGTCAAGGTCACTGACTGAAGAAGAAAGAAATTTTTGCATAATGACCTAATAGCTTTCGGCTTAGACCATGTACTTTGAGCAAAGTTCGTGGAGGGTTTCCGCTTGAAGTGTGGTAGATGCTTATTGATTTTGGGGTCCAGATAATCATTACTGCAAGATATATTGGTATTAAGTCTGTCGTCAGTTAAGAATTTTTAAAAACAGTTGAGTAAAACATTATTGGTTGAAATTGTATGGTATAGTTTTTGATTGAAGGAATAATGTATATAAATGATTAGTTTGAGTGTAAACCAGTGAATAATGGAAGTGTGATGCTATTACAAAAGCAGCAGCAAATCTGCAGGTATTTCAGGATCCCTGACATGTATGTATATATGTATATATGTATATATGTAGGTGGGAATGTACAAATGTATCTGAATTTAGGAAGGTATTTAGTAATGATGCATACATTTGAACTGAATGATGAAAATTGATAATTTAAAAGAAGGAAGCATGATAAATTATTTTGAAATACATCTTTAAAATATGGCTGCTGCTAGAATTCAATAAAAAGTGATGTGTAACAATTATCTAAAAATGAGATGATTTCTAATTAGATACATACACACACACACACGCATGCACACATACATACATACATACACACCATATTTCAAACATTGATATGATCATGAATAAAGTTTCTAAGCTTTTTGTTATTTTTCCATTATATGATTGATAATATCGAAATGCTTCTCTCTCTCTCTCTCTCTCAAAAGCTTCAGAAATATGGATATGAAATACATAACATGTATAACCAATGCAAACTCGCTTGCTATTTTAATGTTTTCATATTGTGTACATTGCATACTGTATTGTTATACACAGTAGATGAGCACTTTGATTTTGTAATTGGTAAATCCAAGGCAACCCAATCTCAGCACTTCAATACATTTGGGGGAAAAAATGTTAAAGAAATGATTTTAAGTTCTCATTACATTTTATTGATGTTTAGAATGAACTTAGATCAGTTTATTAACAGAAACATTGACACTTTTAATTTTGGAACTTAAATTATTTTCATTTTATTTGAATAGACATAAAGCTTGAAATGAAGTCAGCTATTGTAAATAATTGTCAATGATTTGTTTTGGAACAGTATTTCAACATTTGTGTCCATTCTCCATCATTTTTAAAGCTAATCACCAGCATTTTATATCTTGAGTGAATGATGTATGTACATTACAGAATAGAGTTGATTAAAGGTAGTATTTGTTTTTACAGGACCGTAATACACATCCCATGTACTGGCATAATTGGAATGGCTTCATTCCGTGCTTTCTTGCATAGATTCCGATTGCCAATCACTGTTACATTTGGTATCATTGGCATACACTACATTTGGTTACGCATCCAGGAAATACCTTACCTTGTACCTCCTTCGGCAAAGGAAACTAAACTTCTGGGTTTTGCTGTTGTGAAAGGAAACAAACAGCAAGAGAAAGAAACTAAGCAATAATAGAAAAGACGACAGTAGTAAGTGTGAATAGTTACAATTTTCTGATCATCCATATTTAAAGAATTGTAGATGTGTGTTACATGTATAGTGCAGACTGAGTTGAAGTAAGAAAGGGTAGTTTTTTTTATTAATTTTTGTCTTTATGACAGTTACAATATATACTCACATTTTAAGTCAAGTCCAGCTGCAAACAACAAAGACCCTGATCTGCTATTGCATATGTTGGCACATTAGAGTGTATGTTGCTTGATTACTCGTAGCAAACTGGTCAGACCCAGATCTGCTGGTGCATTATATGATGGTAGCTCGTGGTCTGTTAGTTTGCAGTTTGACTCGGCAAGTATGTACAGTATTACAAATTTGATACATTTTGATTGTCATTTGCTGCTGGTTTAAGGTTTGAACTACTGTTTATACATGCTTACAAGGAGAGTCCAGCTGTAAACTGCACAGGCCCAGATCTGCCATTGCATAATGTGATGGCAGATCAGGGTCTTTTTGGTTTGTTCAGAGTAACCTATAGAACAAACAGCATAAACCCAGATCTGCCATTGTGTTAAATGATGGCAGATCAGGAGCTCTGTTGTTTGCATTTGATTCAACTTATAAGCAAGTGTATATGGAAGGTTTATGGCATGTAAATATTTGTAAGTTGACAAAACGAGTTAAATCAGTATACAGAATGTCTTTATGGTTAGGATTATATTTTATATTAATCTTTTATTTTATAAGCCTTTTCTAGAATTTACCTTTCATCTTTGATCTTGTTGTACTTTTGTTTACATTTATTTGAGAAGCTTTGTGATCTTCCTAAAGGTTTTTGCTGTTCTTTAGTTTTACTTATTTAGAACTTGTAATTTGCACCATATGGTCAGTATTGATCTGACATGTATGGCAGTCCATCTGTACCATAACATGGAAACACTTTTGCAATCTCAAGGGTCGATTAAGTAAGCCTGAGAAAGTTAATCCAGAAGATCACAGGATCTCTGTCACTCATGTAAACAAACTCTTCTTTATGCACAGTCTAGTTCTCCACCACGCAAAATAAAAACTTCACTTCGTATACACAAAGACAACAGGGCCATAACATGACAATGTCATGTTCTCATTGCTGGAATCCATGTACACCACTCCCTCGATAACTTGCGCCCTTTTAACTCACGAACCCGCTTATAACGCGGGGTCAGGCATGGATCCCATTTTTTAAACCAGAAAACCCCCCAAAATTGATCCCTATTTATTGAACTTGAAGAAAATCGCGATCAAAATTAGTAACGGAAACTTTGATATATCGCTCGTTTTATCATCGAAAACGGTAGATGGGACTGAAATTTTAATCAACATTATGAACTATCAAATTTAAAAATAAGTCATACAATTTTTTACATTTTATTTCCAAACGGTCGTACACCACAAATAACAATATATAAGGAAATTTCGATCAATGAAAATGTCACGCCAAGTAAAGGCAGTACTTTAATAAATAAATACAAATTAAATAATTTTTTTATCAGTTGAAATTTATGTTCTAGTTCTATCTTTTAGTTCCTTTTAAGTGTAATCATCATAAATGCAATGTGTCCTCTTGTAATTAAACAAAAAATGTGTCAATTTACCGTAACAGCTATGTTCGCGAGCGTTTCTCTGAGAACCTAATTAGGTGCTGACCGTGTTTTCATAACTGACTTGCTGAAGTATTTGTTGTACATGTATTGTTGCACTGAATTAAAAGCTGGCCTCCTTAGTATTATCACGTTAATTATGTCTTTTGAATCAAATAAAGCTGCTGGAATAAAAGAAAAGTTAAAAGGCACGAAAATCCTACAAACTTAAAATCTAGCGGCCTCGGTCATATGTCAGTGAACTCACTTCATTTGATCAATCACTGTTCCAAATGTTATTGTGTACGTAACATAAATTATCTTAAATTAACCGACTCACTGGTAACTGGGATCAAAGATGGCAAGGCAACCAAGCGAAATGAATACTTCGTAAAATAAAGAGCTTGGTTTCACAGATACGTACTTGAACTGGCACTTAGAGATATCCTCAAGGATGATAAGAAGTTTCATTATTATTCCCAATGAAATCATGACATCAATACTGTACTAATTGAACAATACAAAAATTGAGATTGACGTAGACGATTGTCTCGCGAAATAAATTTCACTTGTTTTTGAAAAAAAAAGGAACCTTGTTTGGTGGTGTATTGACAGTTAGTCCAGTTCCCCACTCTTTTGACTCCCGATTCGGTAGGATACATTCTGGGAACCAGACTTGTCAAGAAAACAAAAAGCAGTGATATAATACACAGATGTTTTCATGTACATGTGATGGTTGTTGAAACCATTTGGGATGATCTTTCACATGTTGGACATTTTGAAAATAAATGTTATTTAAACAGAATAACGAACAACTTTATTAGAAAAAGTGCGTGATTAAAAATTATTATTGACATGATTGTAAAATGAGCATTCAGTCATTAAATGACCCAGTTCCCTAACTCCGAACCCAAACCCCTCCCCCTGTTTTCTCGCTGTCTAAGGGAATTTTTTTCAACTTTTGGCGGTCCCACGGTAACTCATGCCCTCACTTACAGTGTGGTCTATGTTTGTGGATCCCGTTGTGCGCGAGTTATCGAGGGAGAGGTGTATTTGAAACTTGAATGCATGAGCTTAAAAGAGTCTGTTGGAAAAGTCATTTGAATTGCATGATGACATGTTTGAGACAACATAAATGCATTTTCTGACTGCTCAAATACACAATCTCTTGATGGAAAGTTGGTTTTAATGACACTGTCTCTCTCTGTAGATCAGTTGATGACACTGAATGTTGTCCTGTGTTAAAACCGGATATTGATTAAATTTCACGCATGCACATTCTAGGGCAAAACAAATAACATTGACTTGTCAGATTTAATGATTGAGAATTTTATCAACATTTTAATCAACTGGAAAACAATTCAACTGAAAGCAACAGATCCGTGAAAAATGGTTTCACAGATCTGTTGCTTTCAGTTGAATTTAATCATGTCAGAGGTAAAGATTGATACCAAAACAGACCCTTAATGTTCAATCAACATACCCCTAAGCTGTCATATAAAGCAGTCAAGAACTTTAACACGGAAATTTATGTAATGAGCTTTGTTTTTCCTTTTCTTATAATATATTACTATATTTTCGATAATATTTCTAAAACAATAATGTGTGTGTGTGTGTGTGTGTGTGTGTGTGTGTGTGTTTTAGTTTGGTAGATGCTGTGGACTCTAAATCTGTTAGCCCTGTTTTGAAGCCTTGCCATCACAAATGAGTCTTTGGCAAGACACTTCCCATTAGCCACATAAACCGGTATGTACAGAAATCAATTTCTTAGTATGAGTAGAGCACATTCCCATATTGCTTTGTATGTCAGTAATAAACAAAATTTCACAAGTTGAAGAATTGAGACAAATGTCCAGAACACCTATCCACATTGAATGAGTTGTCGGGAGGATTGAAGATTTTAAGATTGTAGCAGAACTAATGCTGATAACATTTGTAAAATGAAAGAATGTATGCAAAAAACTTCTGTGAATAAATGGTGGAATTGTTAACATTAACGAGCCTTTGTTGTAGAAGTTGAATTAAGCACAAATGTAGTCATGTATTGATTTTATTTTCAATCATGAACCTCATATACATGATGAGGTGATTGCTTACTAATACAGTTTTGACAGTGTCATGATTGAAACATGTAAATAATGAGGAATCATGTAAATGAAGTGCTTATTTATGTCAGTGCCTGTCAAAAATTCAATATCACAACATATCTACAAAATACAATTAATTTCTTTAACTTGACATGTTAAATAAAAATTTTTTACAGTATATACCTGTCTTACAAAAATGCATGAATCACATATTGAATTTCTCATTTTTTCTTTTTATTTGTCAGCAATCATTCTACTTGGGATTGTTGACTCCATGACTAAACAACTTTTTGTAGTACGTATTTATTAACTTTTTATATCATTTTATTAGATATTTGAATTCACTATCTTAATATTTCTGCCCTACATGAAATGCGCATATGCGGAATTTCATTTCAGTTCCTAGATGTGAATTGATCTATATTGTATTCAAAACTCAAAATAGCATAATCAAGGCTTGAAAATATAACTCGCCTTTTTAGTACATGAATAGGAGTAGAGATTCCAAAATTTTAAAAAGACTTCTACTGGGTACCCGCTGATCCTAACGGTTGGTTATCTGGGTACCCAATCAAAAGGAAATTGTATTAAATGTGAACCTGAACTGCTTTGTTGTAGGTTCACGCATGCCAACCCCCAAGAGAGGTATAAGTGTAATTACTAATATGAGTGGCAAAAAAGTGTCATCTGAGCATAAAAAGAGCTATATATATATTACATGCAATAATTACAGAAACTATGAAACGTATACATATATTTTTGCTATTTATCTGGATCTGCAGTTAAATTTTTTTTTACAAATTGTCTAAATCCATGTGGATTAGTACTTAGTACAAGAAAAAAATGGATACAATTATTTATGCACAACACTCACTTTAACTAGTCTGCATGTCTACAGTAATTTTTTTGAATAGACACAAAGTCCACAAAAGACTGTTATATTGTATCACTGTTGAATTCTCATTTCATAATTTTTAAAGTGCTATTGATTTGTCCTTTTCCAGTGCAACATGTTTTTAAGTTTAACAAAATCCCTCTCCTCTAACAGTTTTCAGTCACGTAACATCCATTAGTCACATCAATATAGCACTTTTACTGTGATATCTGGCACCATTTATTTTCAGTTTAGACTGGTCCGCTACATATGTGGTTTCAAAATAGAATGAATCTGACATGTGGTTTCACATTTAAGAAAACTGTCTGTTTTCTTTTAACTGTTTGATTTATATACTATAAATAGAAAATAAGGAAATTAGACGGAGGTCTAACGATGAACACAGGGCCCCGTGTTTTTGTTTCCAGTTTAATGATCAGTCATGTATGTACTATATAATAAAACAAAAATAAGTTGTTAATAGGTGCAGTATGTCATTTTCCTTTGGCTAATGAGAGGGCAGTATTCCATTCAGCAAGTTGCACATGCATATTAAGTGGGTGTGATCATGGCTTGGCAATTTCAAGTGGTAGCATAGGAAAATGACCTAGCTTTCCTTAAAGGTATGAAATTAAGCCAAACTTTGGACAGGCATACAAAGTCAAATACATGAGCTAAGCATCAGTACCAGATTTAATATGCAATGCAAAATGCGAAATCTAGCTTGAAATATCAGCATTGATTCTTAAATAGGTCGCATAAGAAAGGTGGTAAGTCTTCTTTGATGTATTATTATATAGTACATGTATGACCAAGTAAATTGTATTCAACAATATGAGCCCCTGTGATGATGATGAATACATGTGCACATGACATGAGCCTCAAACTGTAATCGTTATTCTTTTTCTTGATCTGAACTTGGAAACTTCTTTTTAAAGTAGTACCCAGTTGTCCATTTTATTACCCAGGTTATTAATTAGCGGGTGGGTGCACATGTAACTGGGTACCCATTGGCATCTTTAAATAGGAGAGAAAACATGCGATAAGAAATACTTCTCTTATTGGCATTCTCAAGATCTTGTAATCAAGAGTCCAGATTACAAATTGCATCTGTGTTATGGCACCAACAGTTTGCCATAGAACCTTTAGACCCTGTACATACATACTGTATGGTTAAGAGCAATGGAGGTTTTAAAGAAGAAGAAAAAGACTATGAAAATAAAATAGAAAAGATCCTTACATCCACTCTTAAGTACATTAATCAACCGGAAAAATGTTGGTGTCTAATGAATAACAATCAGGCAAAAATATTGGGTTTTAAGGAAAAGTTCTGTTATCTATTGACCATACATCCATTATTGCTCTTAGTTTGCTGTTAAATTTTGCTAAGAGCATAGGGATTCAGCACAGTTTACCACTCATTCCTGGTTTTGGTTTTAATTCTGAGTTGAACATTTTGGAATTTGAGTTAGGAATAGCCTAGATTGACAACTGAAAGAAAACAATTTAAAAGCAGAAATGATTTGTTCATAGCCACAAAATCTTAGTTCTCTACTGAACTACCAGAAGCAACAGACAATGTACCATCAGACTAACTGGATGATATTTTGAGTACTTGAGGCAAGGTGTTCATTAAACATTCCAAAACTGCTTGCAGAAATCCAATGAAAATTGAAAGACATGATTGCATTTGAATCCAGCAAATTTTCTTAACATCAGTGACTGTACCATAAATTTGTCATAACTATACATAGTACGCTGCTCAATACATCTACAGTAGGAACATTTTAAATCTCCAGGTACTTATTCCAAACAGAATTTCTATTATATTTCAACACAGAAATGATGGATTTTATCTGATGATCCTGCTGTTATTTACTCAGTTGATACCAGCGTAACCAGTTAAGGATGGAAAGATTTTTGTAAAATTTAGGGCTATATATCTTTCATACTATGACTGTACTTTACAAAAATTAACTTTGTTTTTTTAGAGAAGATGAAGAATTTTCTCATACTGGCTTTCTCTCTATCCAATATTCACTTCAACATGGACTCAGTGCTACAGAAGGGTAGTTTATTTATTATTCATATCAACAAAATGTGATGAGAGCATGAGTATCAGATCAAGGGTGTAATGCAAAATTAAGCTAACATAACTGTTCAAGTACCATATATACTTGCTTATGAGACAAGTACAACAGTAACTACAAACTGCACAGACCTAGATCTGCCATCGCATAATTCACTGGCAGAGCTGGGTCTGTGAAGTTTATTATGAGTAATCAGTAGAACACACAAGATAACCCTGATCTGCAGACACATTATGCTATAGCAGATCATGATTGTTGCTCTTTGCTGTTGGACTTGACTTGTGAGTGTATACAGTAGTAAAGATAGATGTGCCATAGTTTTGCTCAAGATGATGAAAAGAATGATTTAAGCTGATATAACAGTAACATGGACTGAATCAGTATTATGATTTATTTACATCTAATGATAATGACATTTTCATGATATGGATGAGGGGATTAACTTGTTGTGAGTGTGTGTGTGTGTGTGTGTGTGTGTGTGATTTGAATTTTTAACATAGCTTTAACAATTTTCAGTCATGTCGCTACAATGTCTGCAGTGTGGCAGTTTACAGTGATGTCTAACATCATGAGGACATGTAACATCATGTCCCACCCATTCACATTCTCCTGACACCAGGCCAGCCAGGTCTAACACTAACCTCTTAATGCTGAGTGCCTAGTGAGGCAGCTGTTAGTACCATTTTTATAAGTCTTTGGTATGACTCGGCCAGGGTTCGAACCGTGACTTCACGCATCCAATGCAGACACTCTAACCACTAGGCCACTGGAGCCGTCAACTTGTTGTGAAATATAGTATGTTAATAAATGCTTTTGCATACCATATATAATCACTTACAAGTCGAATCCAACTGCAGACTGCACAGACCTAGATCTGCCATCTTATTATGCAATGGCAGATCTTGGTCTATGAATTGTTTTTAGGAGTAATGAGTAGAACAAACAACAGAGATCAAGATCTGATGGTACAGTATGTGATGGCAGATGAATGACCATGTTGTTTGAAGTTGGACTTGACTTATTTGTGAGTACGGATGGTAACTGTAGTTAAGGAATTTTCATTATGCATGCTTCTTAATTTCTATCTCTTTTGTATATTTCAGCCTGGCAACTTTTCAAGAATGGATAAGCAACAAATGCCTGGTAGTGGATTTAGAAGGGTTGTACTTACAGGTCTTCGTTATAAACTGGATCTTGTTGCCTTCATTGTTCTGGCTGGTGTTGGATATTGGCTGAGCCCTGTTTCCTTCTTCAAGAAAAAAGGAGTTCCTACTGCAGAAGAAAAGATAAAGAAAGGGCAGGTACCAACTGCCGAGGAAAGGGCCCAGCTAACCCAGAAGGAGAATCTTACATAGGTAACCGCAGTTAGTCTGCTGGAATTATCCAATCATTTGACTGCATTTTAAATTTTTAGCTCACTTCAACAAGGTAGAGTGTGTATTGCCTTTGACATTAACATCATCTCCTGTACAGATAAAAGCATATACATATGAATAACCTCATGCAGTGTCATTAGTCTTTCTTCCTGCATCTTAGGCAATAGGTTGGAGTGGGTTTCAAAGCACTTGCCTTCAGTGCAGGTGTGTGGGGTGTTAAATTCGTACATGTACCTTGGTTTTGGCGAGTTTCATTTGGTGCTTTATGGCTCAGTAACACAAGTAGATTATTTAGTGCCGAGGCAATTGGAGTAAAGTGCCTTGCCCATGGACACATCATTATAACTGACCCAATCTGGTTTCAGTCATTAGTCTGGCATGCTAACCACTGAGACATGTTAACTCCCATAGATGTACATTCTTGGTTTAGTTTTTGCATTCAGCTTAGGTTTTCTGTACATTGTATAAATACTGTTATACCAGGAATTATGAAACTTTGTGAAGAGATGCATCTTGATGAGTACTACATCCTCACAACAAATGTAGGTCACTGACATATTTTTCATTTTTTCACTGTCTTGTTGGTTCTTTACATTAGCTGGATGCAGTTTTTAAAACAGAGCAATAAATAAATTGTTGAGAAAACATTCAATATAACATTTTAACATACATACAAAGTAGTATTTCAGTAGTATTTCCATGACAGAGGCTAAAAATAAACAATAGACAATACTAGACAATACTTCATATCTCGAGTCTTTGCTGACTTCAGTTTTTCGCCTGTATGTGTATTTTAAATGTATCTGGTTTGATTGTACACTGACTAACATTATAGGATTAATATTAAGATGCTTTTATTGGGTCTCACACCATCATTTTCATTAATTAGTGTGCTTTGAAGTGAGTTTATATGGTTGTATACTCATTATTATCCATTATCATAAATAGTATGTTTATGGTCTCTCACCACTCATGAACAATACAATATTGACAGCTAATACATTGCTGGTGTTAAATTGCGTTTGATGCTTCGCACCATGCATTATCGTTATCAGTATTTTTGATTTATTGTTTTGTTTTAAAAAAATTTCATTTTGCTGGAATAAAATGTTATAGTGTGGGTAAATGTAGCCCCTTGGGATACACACCCCATCTGCCTCCTTAGCACTTAGTGAATGCCTGGGACCTTGTTTAAAGCAGGTGAACTTATAAGGGGTGGAAGAAAGTACACCGTTTCCCCTCAACTCAGGAGCACATATGATCTTATCTCAGTCATGCTGCTCCCCTCACACATGAGAAAGGAGCAGTACCCTCTCCAAACTCAGCCCAGCAAGGGCAACAAGCAGATTGAACCTCCTGGAGAGGAAAAGCAGTCTTTGAGTACTGGTCACCATTCATTAGAGTTCTGTGGTACAGGGACAGTGATCAGGTCAAGACGACACCCCACCCCCACCCCGCTTTTCCAGGCTGTTGATAAACCCCATTTGGGACAGGGAGTCTGCATGCACAGACCTCCTTCCCTTTGATTCTTTTAATCTTTTCAGGGGGCATTCATTTCAGGGAAGTGAATTGACCTTCCCATTTATTGTGACATGGACATCCAGCCTTTGGCCTTGTAGCAGTGCTGATTTTGTGAGTCATGTACTATATCACCTGCTTATATGGAATCAGAGAGAATGGAGGGTAGCTGATCTTCTTTCCCCAGATGCCTGAGGAAGGTTGAGAAGTGTTTTTGACCTTCTGCCAAGTCTGCTACAAGGTTCAGTCCCATTACTCCACCTGAGGAGTCACAGGACAAGGATACCACTTCTCCAGGTGTCCTCCTCAACAGAGAAACATGGTGTTTGAATGTCCTGTCTCCCAGAGTCAAGAGCAGGACAAGGATGTCATGATGGTCTTAGTGGACTGTGGTTAGTTAATCAAAGCACAGGCTGAGATGGTGCTGCCTCCTTCCTTTGGATCCCCTGCCTCCTCCCATCTGTTGGATCAGGCCAGGAAGATGAGAAGCTCTTCCCTCGGGTTGGTATCCCAAGCCCTCTGGCTCTGAGGAGAAAAAAAAATTCTCCTGTTTTGGAGTGACTCTTAAGGGGTTGCCTCATAACTAGATCTCTTTTTACTAACCCATTCAGTTATGGTTAAGGAACTATCTCTAAGGATTAGTATGGGCCATGAGTTTGCTAGGTCCATTCCCCCCACTTTGCTGAGACCTCTGGTTTTGCTGAAATTTTGCCTTGGATGCTTAAGTCTTACTGGATTACAACAGGAACCTTCTCAGGGCTGCCACTTTGAAGGCTGAGACCCTCTTCAGAGGTGTCATTCCATCCATGGCATCTCAAGACCTGAAAGACCAACAACACCAGGACCACACATTCACCCCAGGCCTGTCAAAACCAGCCAGGATATGTGCATTCATCCTGATTGCCCCTGGGCCTTCAGTGAAGTTCTTGAAAGAGATGCAGACCTAATCCAGGAAACAAATCCAATTAAGGTCACCCTGCCTGTTGCTAGACTGGAAAGGCCCAGGGAGGAAGTTTGCGGGCCCCTCTCCCTTTCCCATAAAAGGGAAGGGGCAGCCTAAGGGACTCACCTTCTCTCCTGTCATGTATTCCTCTTTGAAGAATTCCCATGGGTGCACAGCTAACCCACTTTTCAGAGGTCTGGTCAAGCATAACATGATCTGCAGGGTCCTGTATAATAAAGGAGGGATACGGGAACATCCTCCTTTGGCAAGGACCCCCATGCTTTTCCACCAGTCAAATCTGGTGCAGTTAATGGCAGATGTGCACACCCTTCATCAGAAGGGTACATTTGAGAGGGTATTAAATGACTTTTCTCCAGTCTTTTATCCCTGGATTTCTTGGTATCCAGAAAAGGCAGAGAGTTTCAGCTGATTATTGTTCTTTTCACTGTAAAAGAAAGTATCTTCATTAAACTCAGTGACTGGGCAGTTTCCATCAGTTGTGAGGATACATACCTTCACATCACAATTTTTCCTCCTCACGGGAAGTACCTTTGGTTTTGCCTAGACCAGGATGTTTTCCAGTTTTGTGCTCAGTCATTTGGCCTAGCCCAGAGTAAAATGAGAGTAGTTGCAGCCCACCTGAGTCCCTCAGAAAAGGTCTGTCCAGCTGCTGGTCCATAGTGACCTGGCTGTGACTCATTCAAAGCTTGGGAAAATTGGAACTTGTACCCTTTCAGGATTTTATTTATTTGGGAATGAATTTCCTCACCAGAAGGGGATTATTGTGTGTCCTCTCCACAGAATAGACAGAAAATTTTGGCCCTTTTGGAGATGCTCTAGGCCAAGACCTCATTGTTGGCTCTCATCTATCCTTGCTGGGGGCTTTGATCATGGCAGACGTGCTTCCCCTGAGACAACTACACTTGCACATCCTCCAGTTTGTCCTGGCAAACTGGAAACCCGTGACAGGTCTGATTTCTCCAGGATCAGAATTTCACCACCATTTGAGTTGGTGGGTCACTTGGAACCAGTTTCTGTTCTGAGTTTCCATGCATGCCCCTGAAACCCAATCCTGTCTGGTTGCAGATGTGTTGGACTCGGAGTGGTATGCTCACCTGGAGCTGGATGAACTAGTTCTTTAGGGTTCATCATCCTGGGAAGAAACTACTCTACATGTAAACAATATGGAAATGAGGGCAGTATTTAGTGTCAGTGCCTGCATTTTGAATTCAAGCAAGTAAGAAGTCTTTGTATGTTTGTTTCCTCTGATAAACATCAGTCATAGCATACCTCAGAAGACAAGGAGTCATGCTCCTTCTCTTTGTGAGAAGGTTTGGAACCTACTTTGCTGGTCAGCTTCAAATATTCTGGCAGGTAGTCTGTCCAGTAGAGGCGGGGTAGTCTTTGAATGGTGTCTGCACCAATCTGATGCTGAGTCCCTGTTACACTGGGGGGTAGATCTTTGGTGGACTTGTTCATGAAAAGGCTTAACAAAAAGATACCATTTTATTTTTCCGCAGTCCCAGACCAGAGGGCCTGGGCAGTGGATGCCTTCATTCTTAGTGGGATTGTCTGTTTGCTTATGCCTTCCCACCATTCAGAATGATTCAGCAAGAACTCCAAGAGAGTTAGAATCTCTACTGCTCAGCTCATTTTTTTTTTGTTTTAGTCATCTGTGGCCTTTACTGCCTTGGTTTAATAATCTTCACAGTCTGTTAGTAGTCCAGCCCAGGACATAGCCTCAGAGGAGGGACCTGTAGCACAACAGTGCAGATTCTCCATCATCATGCTTGACTCAAGTGATCTGTCTACCAGGACAAGTTTTCGAGCAAGGTCCTTGTCCTGGTTCTATGATGCAGTGGAGAATCTTTTATCATTAGTGCATTAGGAAATGCAATAATCCTAGCTGTCCCTCTTAGACAAACTTGTCTTCATGTTTTTAAGAGAGAGAATGCTCGGTTTTTATTATTAAGTGCAATAGGGCAGCCCCATCCTGCATGTTCAAATTCCCAGAAGACCTGGCCATTGGTTCAGATCCTCATATTTCTGATCTTTCAGGTATTTTGAGCTTCAGAGATCCATTTCTTGCTCAGTAATGCCAGATGGAATCCCTCCTGCTTGTTGTGATCTTTGTAAAGAAACAATACCCTTTAACTGATGGGTAAAACTTCTGTTGAGAACCTTTCCTTTAAATTTTTTTTCCTGTTCTCAGCATCTGAGGATTTTTAACAAATAAACAGTTTCCTCTGGTAGCTGCACTCCCTATTGTGATCCCTAGTCATTCATATCTGTGCTGGAGATGATCAGGGTAGACTCTTATTCCCAGCAAGGGCACTGCAGTTCTATTGGACCACTTCAAAAGGGAGAATAAAGGGTAGGAAGCATCTATTCCCCTCCTCTTAAGGGCTCTGGTGATATTTTGGCATCCACTATTTATAGTTGGATTGAGCTCAGTCAGGAGAGCTCGTCACTTCCTTACTGAGAGGGACCTTTCTGCTGCCTCATGGGCCTCTCTAACTCATTCATCATTGGGGATGTTGAGAGCCATGTTTTGGCAGTCACACACTACTTTTTCCTGCTTCTACCTTCAGTCTTTGGTGCACCAGAAGGAAGACATATTTACTTTGGGGCCAATAGATGCAGCGCAGAAAGTGGCCCAAGCCAATGCCAAATTTTAGTAGTGGACATCTCTACCATAAGGCTGAGTATTATCTTTTTCTTGTACCAGTGTTGAGGCCTTCTGCCTCCCACTGCTCTGACAAATTCAGCAACGCAGTAGCGACAGGTAATTTATTACTGCTATTAATATTGGGGGTGGAGGGAGACTAATTTTAATGATGTAATACTTACCTGTCATTATTGCCAGTTTCACTTCCCCCATCTCTCTCAGATGTCCCATAAGAAGTCTGGGTTCCTAAGAAAGAACATGGCCATTGTGCACTGGCTTATGATGCGGTGGACAGATCGGGTCTGTGTTCTTTCTGGTTGTGAACAGGAACTTTCCGTCTAATGGGAAGATGGGATTGTTCTATATGGATGAAGGTAATTGCTGTCCCAGAAAGATAACCAACGCAGTGTGACAGGTAAGTACTGCATCATTAAAATTAGTTTACTCCTCTCCAAAATCTACATTTTAGGACTCCTGCATTGAAAAATTATGATTTAAATGGTTTCTCTGCATATGGAAATGATTATCAGCATAAATACAGTTGACATATTTATTATGTTTCTTTTTATTTTCAAAGAAAGTTAAAAATATTTATATCATTGTTATTTTACTTCAGGTGTCAAAAATATACTTCTTTCCTTTTATTTTCCTTTTTTTATAAATTTCAACCTTCCCTTTAGAATATTAACTTCCCAAGCCTGCTTGTTTAATCTTGTTTCATCCTGATTATACAAGACTTGAGTTATGTTCTTGTATTTACTGTATACTTTCTGTTAGAGTTTGTATAGTATTTAAGTGTTTTAGGTTCCTTGTATGATGTGATCGGTGTGTGTTTGAGTGGCTATCAGTTCATTAGCCACTGCAATATAAAGCTGTGTAAAATTATCATATTTAGCATCTAGTTTCAGATAATATAATCAGGGCTGTTCAAT
The DNA here is from genome assembly GCA_016617855.1 of Megalonaias nervosa. Taxonomy (NCBI): domain Eukaryota; kingdom Metazoa; phylum Mollusca; class Bivalvia; order Unionida; family Unionidae; genus Megalonaias; species Megalonaias nervosa. Next base: position 27,453 of record JAECUM010010596.1, read on the forward strand.
TAAAACATACATGGGACCAGGGGAAAGCAGTTTTGAAATTGGGTAGCCACCCATAGATGTGATTTAGGCCTTTCAGGACCCACCGATAGAATTGATTTAACAATAAAATCACCCACCGATAGAATTTTTTTGTTGCGGCGGCGGAATATGTTAGGAAAATATTTGACTCATAGAAAGCAAAGTCTAAATATTTTATTCAAGATATAGCATAAAAATGCAATTATGTCAGGGTTTGACACTAACCTTTTTAAATAGGAAACCTGCAGGACTTCCTGCTTTTGAAAAATGGTGGTCCTTCTGACTGATATAAAGTCCTTTTTGTTTATGGATCTAGTAAAAAACAATGTATAATTTATACAATAAAATAAAACACGCATACAAGGTTGTTATTTTATCAGTTTACATTAAATTCATCAACAATTTATATGCTTTCTTTTGTAATGCTGACAAATCTTGTGCATGGTATTTATCATCATCATAATCATCGTCATAAGCAGCATCAACATCACCGTCAGATGCACCATCAGTTCCCATTGCAACATTCTTTTTCATTCATTCATTCCCATATCTCTCTGATATAAGGCCCATTATAGCAAGACTGATGGTTTCACTGTCTACCTTAGGTACATTTTTTATACCAAAAAAATAAATTTAAACCTAAGAAGAAATACTAAATTATTAAATTAACAAAATTAAATAAACTAGAACAGATCTAATTTTAAATTGGTTTAAGAGCTTACATTATTATAAATGGAATGGATCTTAATTTAAACGTATGTTTAATAGTTTAAATTCTAAAGTATAAAATGAAACTTTATAACTTTTACCTTTCACTTGAAAGAACATATACAGTTTCTGCCTCTTTATTAAACGCGTCAGTGGAGCAATCACTAATAACTGACCAAAAAAAAAATGACTGGAGGAAATGATGTGGTCCTGTTCTGACCCTACGATTATGGGCAATAGCCCCGATAAATTTCTGACAATATTTGTCCATCAGGTAGGTACTGCCTATTTCCAAACCTTGTCCAACTCTGATAATTTCACATAGTATATGGGCGTCCATGTTTCTCAAAAAATTGAGCATTTCTAACAATGACACTTAGTTCTTCAAAGGCTGCTTTATTTAGCAACATAAAAGACTCCTCACTAGAACAGCCAGGGGTTGCCGTTTCAGCTCATGGGTTCTGATTGTACCAGTTATAAAGTTGCTGCAGCCAACTACAAATGTTCCCGATAATATTATACGCAAAATGATCTGAAAATGTCATCTTATCTTCTTCTTGCTGTGGGTTAGCCACAGAACTTTCTGCGTCCACTTATCTTGTAATTTTCTTTCTCTTTCGTTTTATCGTACACACATATTTAGAGTTTCTTGTCGGGGGGTGGCGGCGATTGACACCATAAAAATCTCCATGTTTTTCAAACACGCGAAACCACAAAAAGTCAACAAAGTAAGTGCCGAAATGACAATTTATGACAGGCGCCCAAATGACAATGATAATTTGGATTCAATGGCGTAGGCGTGATCTTTGTTTTAACTTCATTTCACTTTTGATTTTTATTGTGTTTGACCTGTTTATAATTTAAAGAAAGATTTATATGATCCTATAACATGGGATAGATAATTTTTAATATCCACAGTCTAAAATTGCAGGCCCCACAGACCACCGAGCTTTAGGAAAGTGGTGGTCCTTCTGAATATCAGGTGACCTCAGGCCAGCGGACCCGTGTTAGGCTTTGTTAAATATGTGCATTTCTGGCTGAGAGTCAAAAACTGGCACATTTGAGTGATGACTGGTGCTTATCAAAGTTGTTAGGGCTATGTAAAGAGTATTTAACATGTCTAGGTGTATATTGCAAAACTATGACATGCATGCAGGATTGCTACAATGTCTACATTCTACTTTACTCTTGTCTTTTTCTGCAACATTTAGCACATCTGAAATGCTATTAGCATGGACAGTCACTCTGCCTTAAATGCTGTTCTACAACCACTCGACTCCTGTTTGTAGATGTAAAATGTGATAGACAAGGTCACCATATACTGATCTATTCTACAAAATTATGCATGGTTCTGTATGCCTTATTATTTATAGCTGGGAAGTGGTCTAAACAATACTTCAAAACAGCATTCAATATAACATCTTTATTTCAAAACATATTACCAAAACGATTTTTTACATCATTGATAAAATGTTGTGTTCCAATCTTTAACAGGATAAAGACAATAAATTGTCCAAACTTCACTTAAGGGATTCAAGTTTGTCAAGAATATGAATGACCACTTGCAATTTGAGACCCAGTAAAGTTAACCAACAAACTTTGAACAAAAGCTGTTGTTAATGACAACTCCATCTGAAACCAAGCTAACACAAGCAGTGTTGACCCTAACCCTTGTATCTAAATCCACATTTGCCATCTTACAGATCACAAATACAAGTACATGTACCTAGGTCATAGCAACAGGCTCATGGCAGCAAATGTGATTTCGAAAACTGAATGTTCTGGATAAATGACATGTTGGTACTTCAGTTACATGTTTGACATTAATATGTACAAGAGTGACAAATGCTAAACTTGAAATTTCATAAACATCAATAAATGGCATCTATAAATGGCATAATTTCATCTCTGAACATGTACTCTGGTAATTTAAACTACTGAAACAAAGATAACAGAAACAACAATAGAACCAGTAAACCTTTTTTCTTTCAACATTTTTTATCTTGACAATTTTAAGGGATTCGTTATTTCTAAATTGAAAGTAAGATATTTTTAAAACTGCCAAATTTTTCAGGAAATCCCCTTCATACATCTTAATGCCTTGGGCTCACGGAGGTAGATGCCTGTATAAATAGAAAAGAACTGATAAACACTATTAAAAATTTGAACTGTGTGAGATAACCCCTAAAACACATATACTTAAATCCTGAACATAATCAGTCAGTGCTCTGTACTGGTCACTAGTGTTGTAACTATTTTTCATGTTGTGAACCAAAATGTGACCCTGCATTTCAGCAGAAGTGAACAAGATATTGAAATATATGACAAATAACACACTCTTCACTGTAATTTATCTACATGTGACATAACATGTCAATGTACAAGCTGAATGGCTTTTAAAACTACCTGCTGTTGAAGGAAACTCTGTCAATACCTTTGTATTATAAACATGAACCACCTCACCAATTGGATTGGTAGTGTGATCAGAGTAATACCATACAGACTTTTGTTGAAATACATACACATACCAATTTTTATTGTAAAATTTTTAACAGGAAATCCTTCATAAGAAAATTTTTGATATTTTGTACAATTTAGTAACATTACCTAAATAAAACAACTACTGTTTGACTTTGTACCTATTGGCTACTTTCTGGATTACTCCATTCTGCATCAAGTACTGAACTCTTATTTGGTGGCCTTTTTTTTAAGAGCAGCACTTGCATCATTGATGGCAGTTTCTTCCTCAGTAACCTTAAGTTCATCTTTTGTATTTTATTTATCAACATGAATAGAAGTTGATTTGTAGTAAAGTCACCAATTGGTCCACCACAATGTTGTTTGATATAACAATACTGACACTTTCTAGTATTTCTGTCTGAAAAAAACCCAATAAAATGGCATCTAGGCTATGATAGAAGCAGCAGCTATATTTTGAAACTTTTTAAAAAAATCTTTCAAAGGGAAGCACACTCTACTGACCAATAAAAATTTCTAGGAATCTAAGATAAAACCATTTCTTCTATTTCACTGTTGAGTGCTGAAACTACTTGGTTATTTAGTGATTTAGCACCAGGGCATAGTAATAAAGTGCCTTGCCCATGTTGGCATTGATTGGGGTGTGTGTGTAAAGTACTTTTAAGCTCTCATGTGTGTGTGTGTGTGTGTCTGTGTGCACGCACACCAGAAATATAACAGCTTAGTGCGAGGACATGTCCAGTGATTAAATAAATACTGCAAGGGATTACCCATTATCAAACTTCTATGGTCAAAAAAAGGTGCAAAATTCCTATTCAGTTTTTGACAGTAACATTTTGTACTATCTAAAATAATAATAACTGATAATAATTTTGTAAAAAAAAATAGTAAAAATTTCACACAGCCATTCCATTCCTAACATTAATATAAAGAAACAAATAACTAAAACTATTTTGTCTCATCATCACTGCTGGCCTAATAAGAGTTATTATTTCAGGTGAGGATAAAGGGCTGTCCATTTAGTACATTTGAAAACTGCCATTTTTTACCCCCTCCCCCAGTTGCAGGGTGGACTTTTCTTTGAACCCTCCTCAGTGTGAATGTATACAGTTGTTTAGAAACCCCCCCCTTCAAACACTGTCAATTTGTCTGCATTTCGAATAAAAAGGGAGTTTCTTTAGTAACATGGTCTCCATATTTGCATGATCAAGTCCCTGTTTTCAAGCAACAGATTCGATCATTCACTGTGTTTGATAATCTCACTAATTCCACACATTTTGGAGTTAAATTTTTATTTGTCCATTATTTCTAAAAATATTAAAACTGTACATCGCAAATACTGGATGCAGATGACACAGTTCTGAGTGCCATGCATCATCCATCCTGGAACCAGAAAAGGGAACATGGGCTAATCTAGCTGCTTTCAATTAACTTATCAGTTATATATGTACTATAAAAAAAACTACAAGTGCAGACACTTATCTCCCTTTTAACACAACTTGTATGGCCATGATCATACCCATTTAATATGCAACTGCAGTACACGGAATGGTTGATTGCCCTCTCATTGGCCAATTGAAAATGATGTACTGCACTTATTTATAACTTATCTTCTTGATGCTTTTCATTTTTAAAATTGGTAAGGGGCTACAAACAAATTGGAAAGTGTGCAAATACTATCAGTTGTTTCTTGTTGACATTGGCAAATAGGTTTTATTGTAACTTTAATAAAGTTTTTGTTGTTAGGTGTGTATGTACTACTTGGTCTTATCCCCACCCACACATATATTCAAACTTCACCCCCTCATGTGTACATACAAAATGTACAGTCCTCAACAAAACAAAGTTTAATCAAGGCTAACATAAGATTCACATGGAAACTAACACACATGAACTCAAAAATGACCACTAGTGCATTCATTATGAAAGTTATTCAAGTGAATAAAAAATAGGCATGGAGTGTAAAGCAGCAACTATGTTATGTGCTATGTATATTTTGGAGATGATAAACATAGCAAAATATGGTGTACTGTCCAAATGTTTATCAACTTGACATGCACATAGCAAAATCTAAACATAAAGTCAACAATGTTTAATTCAACTTGCAACTGTGGTATCATTGTGCTTTAATTTTTTGGAGAAAATGAGATGACTGGATATTAAGCAGAAAGTTGTAATAATCATCTACTTGTATACAAGCCACAACCAACCACATTGTTAATAAATACTTGCATGGTTATGACCACAACCAATGAAAATAAGAACTGTTACCTATTAAAAATCTGAAATCAATGAAAAACTCCTAATACATTTTGACTTAGATTACCAAAAGTTACATTTTAATTAGGTATGGACGTATCAGTTCTATGCAGAAATAACTGGAAGATTGGGTGAATAATCTATTACTAACCAACTCATTGGTTTCAAGATAATTTTCTCATTTTTGTTCTATAACTTTAACTTCCTTTCCATATATTGCCATTTATTACAATAGTTCCGAAATTTCTTTTAAACTGTCACAGTAATTAAACAAAATGCAACTGAATCCATGAAACTAGTTCATTGAAATTGTCACATAAGATACTTCATACAAACATACAACAGTAATGCCAATGGCATTATCGTCTGCACTTCTTCTATTGCAACTTTATAGTGCCATCAATCAGATTTTTCCTCTGATAACTGTTAAATAGTCAAATTTTGTCAAGCTGTATTCCAAAACATCGGAATTATCTATTGAAACTGGACTTGGATGGAGTACATGTTGGAGTTAAAATATCCAACGAAGACTCCCATTACACAAAAGCATTAGTTCTACCTCTTCAATCAATTAACTAATGCAAAATCTGCCCCACACCGATTCTGTGCGGGTCAGTCATCTTGAGTTAATTGGATGAAGACAAGTACGTGTTACAGTGCCAATGGCTTTTGATTGACAGAAACGAGTCTATGACAACAACGTTCATAATGATTGAATAAACAGAATTTCACTAGTCTCTTAACACTTTTTGATTAGCTTGCTGAAAAATAACAGAACTTACCTCTGAAGCTGTCAATTATTTCTCAAGGCTTTGCTTTCTCAACCAAATACCAACTTCAACATGTTTCACCACCATAACTGTCACAATACGGCTACATTCGGTTCTTTTTGCAGCGAGCATCGGATCCGACTGATGCAAACCAAGTCTCACGAGACTAAAATTAATGTCGCAGAATTTACACTTTAATTTTATAAGGAGATTTATTTTAAAAATCTGCTAGTTTTCCTATAATTAAGAAAATAAAGACATAGATTTTCACTTTGTTTGTGATTAGTAAAACTGCAAATGCAGATCACGTGGTAGGCTTTCCCTGACCTATTTATAGCTGACCAATGACAACATTTTATAGTCTGTTGTCCGTTCGAAGGAAATAGGCCTTCTCTTGACAGGAACAAATATGGCATGCATGACATAAAATACGAATTTAATAACTGGATATCTAAAGTGGAAGTTTTTTATTACGTTTAGGTTGCACTTTAAGACAGACCTACAGAACCAGTTATATCAGCCACCTATAGAAGCGATTTTATTGAATAAACAACCTGGGACAGAAGCAGTTTTGAATTCAAACCACCTTGGCATATATGTTTTGAAAAGTGCTGTCCCCGGGTCCCATGTATGTTTTAATGGAACAGCCCTCACAAGGCATGTCTGAATCTTGATGGAAAAAAAAATTTACTTTTATTTAGTTTCTTATCACATATAAACAGTTTTTAAGCAGCAGTTACCTGGGACCGATGTATATTTGTACCTATAGACTTTATTAATGTGTGTCCCATATTTGTAAGCAGGGGTAGGGGAATTGAGATGTATCTGATAATTGTGAAAAATATGACAATCTGCTGCTTTGGTGCACAGAAAATGTTGTAAGCAAACATCACATTTCTTGTGTTTCTGACAGGTAATGAATTCTCATTTGAAGAACAACCTTATATAGGAAGTCTATCGTGGAACACTGAACTAAATGAATGTTGTTTGACTTTCTAAAACATGGATACAAAATATTAACATGAAAATCTTAACATTGCTGATACCAATGCATGTACCATCTCTGGCAGCTGAAAAGTGATGCATGTGCTATTGGCTAATGCTGGAATCGAGAAAAATATTAGTAATATACGAGACCAATAGAAGCCATGTAGGGGTAGGCAACTGAATTGAGGATATCACAGTTGAAGGGTTACATTTTTTTATTTTGCAAGGCTTGGTAGGGCAAAAGATCATGTATCTCCAAAACACAGATTTCATTGTCTTGATGCCAAACCCCAGAGTGATTATTTTTCTCACCCATTTAGTCTGAGAGGAAGTGGGGTTTTTAATTTTCTTTTTATTCCATAACATCACGAACTTATTTTACCTGCAAGCACTGAAGTGATGTTTAACGTTGTGACGCATTAAATACGTCAACTATAGCACATACAGGATGCATGAACAGCTTATTTGATGATATATAAGGCATGTCAAACACTGTAGACCATGATCTGCCAACATTGTGTGTGTGTTGGCATATCTGGGTGTTTATTGCTTGCAATTATGTATTTTGTATACGGGTAGATACTTTAAATTGCTACAAGGATGCTTGTAAGATGAGTCCAATTGTAAACTGCACAAACCCATATCTTCTGTTGCATAATGTGCTGGCAAGTCTGGGTCTATGCAGTTAAGAGTAATCTATGAAGGAAACAGTGTGGACCTTGATCCACCTGTACCTTATGCAATTGGCAGACCAGGGTCTATGTTGTTTATTGTAGGAACTGTACTATATTAATTTTTCTGCCTTGAATAATTATCTTGACTGTTTGCCTAACAGCAGTTTTATTTCCTAGTTTTCAGGATTTAAGGCACAATCAGAATGGCATCATCATCTAGACTGATTCCCAAACAAGAGTCAAGCCTTGAGCACGAGACCCATGACAGCCCACAACTTCGAGATGCCCTGGCAGTACTGCTAGACATCACATCCTCTGCCCAGGGTCCATGGGGAAAAATTAAAATGGTTCAAAATTTATCAGGGGGTCACATAACCATGACAACGACCTCCAAAAGGTTATTTAGCAGCATCTCAGTCTCTAAACCAGTGATACGTCTGATAATAACTGCTGCTCAGGGTCACTTGGCTACCTGTGATGATGCTGGATTGTTCCTTGTAAAATTTGCCATTCATTTAATTATTAGATCTCTGGAATCGGATATAAATAGGAAATTGTTGCCAGAGATTTATGAAAAGTTTCTGCATTTAATAACATTGTTTTTAGACCCTTCGTCTTGTCCATTTATTATCAAAACTGCCATTGGAGATATTGACTTTTTGTTATGTTGTGTTAAGTCAATTATACAGAGCAAGCCCTTGATAAGACTTCAAGGGTCAAGGCTGAACATTGTTGCTAAACTTTTACTTGAAGTCTTTCTGAACATTTTGCCCAAAGAAGGAACTTTAACATATATTTTGGATAATATTCATATCATGTATTCTGAAGGAGTTTGTGCTGAGAAGAGTTTCTGTACAGATGGTTTGTTGATTGATTTTCCAGAAGTGTCAAGTCTGCGAGTTTGTAAACTTTCACCAAAAACTGTGATGCATAATGGGAAAAAAAGAGTGAAAGTTGCCATTGTAATTGTATCAATGTCAGGTGATGTTGAGGAAGTTATGGATACAAAATATGAATGTGAAACAAATCTTCATCCTGGAATGATTCTTTTCGAAAGACACAAAGAATTTTGTACAAGTCTTGAGGAACATAATGTTGGTTTGGTCCTTTGTCAAAAAGTGATCCATCCCAAGCTGAAGAGTCAGCTAACTCAGTCTGGGATAATAGTGGTTGATAGACTTGGCCTGCAGCAAACAAAACTGGTACTCAGATTAACAGGTAAAATGTTAATAAATTTTACATATTTTGACAAAAGGGAACTTTCATGGGCCCAGTTACATTGTAATATAAGAAATGAAATTGAGATCTCATTTAATACTCTCATATACTGGAGGAAACAAAGTCTGTGTAAGAACAGGATGAACAGCTGATGTCATGTTTCCATTAGAGGAAACCAAAATAGCCATTTGCTACACATTTTTTGTCAGATGTCTGCTCATTTTATGAAAGTATCTATTTTGGCAAATGCTTTTTTTTTTTTTGTCCATTGTAAAAGAACTAGCCCTCTTTCCCATTTTATACAAATGTGATAATAATAAAAACTCCACATTTTGAAACAAAAGAAACTACACCTATTGAATTTGGATGATTTCATAATTCTTCCATGTTTTGGTCAAAATATGGATCAGTGAACCTCTACTGCAGTGTTAAGTGAATACCCTTGACTGCTAGATGGCAACTACATTAGTGAGGCAGTGGGAAATTCCAGTTTACTGCCTACTGTAAACATGCATGTTTAATGTGATGTATCCAATGTAATAGATTTTGAGATCATCAAACTTATTTTTTACACTTGACTGTTTTGTCCATTTAATTAAGAATGATAGATTCTGTCAGGAGTCAAACTATTTGCTTACATTATCTTTAAAAGGAGGACAGTGAGAATCCATGATTGTTTAACCAAGTAGATGATATAGTCTACTGTAATTTATATGAAATGCCAGTATTTCTTTAAAAAGGATATGTAAGGAAATTAATGTATAAAATGCATCTGTTCTCAATTTTCTCCAGAAATTTATACTGGAACCTCGAAATATTTTGGAATTTTCTGGTCTGTAATGACTTGAAGTCTTGGAGAAATATAATAATATATACATCAGTGATTCAGTCTTTATTCAGCATGAAATATTACATATTGTAAGGTCTACAAATACACAATACTTTCCCTGATTCTACCAATGTTGTACAAAAAAGTTATTACATGACACTGTTTAATAACCAAACTTTCCAAATTCATTGTTTTATTTCTCACTCGACCCCATATGCTCTGTACTGTAACCACATGGTGAGTGACAGGACCAACAATAGTGAACCATGTGGTCATGTTGTTAAGGGACCTTATTCTTTGCTAGTGGTAGTGGCCCATTACATTCAAAAGCTTTTGAGTAATTATATTTGCTAATTTTTGAGTTACTACCCTAGTAATAGTTTAGAATAAGTGTTTATTCACAAGATTATGTATTTATTTAATGCATAGCATTATCAACTAGATGTTATGAATATTTAAGGATATTTTTATACTCTTTTTTTTTTGTGTGAAATAAAACCTTCGTATAATGGATATATGTCTCTGTGTACAGATGGATACAAAAATGGTGACAAGGTTGCAGCTACCATTGCAACACTTAATGGCACCATCTCAAACTAGATACTAGTTATAGACTCATTTTTAGCAGGAAGTAGATCCATACTCAAATCTTTGAACTACATGAAACCTCTCAAAACAAATTTCATCTTTTAAGATTCAGTTTCTGTAATGAAAGCTTGCTAAATCTTAAATTTGACAACCAGTTAATAGCCCACATCTTATAGAAATGAGATTTACTTGTACTGTCTGAAAATAATTTCTGTGCTCTTTGTCGGCTGCCTTTACATATTCATATTAAGGGTAATAATTTTACAGACAAGGTTGCACTCCTGTCATCCTTTTATGAATGGAAGATTCTGCATAATGACTTCAAATATGATGTCATGTTCGATATATTTGGCAAAAACTGCATGAACAAGCTTCATAACCCATCATTGGAGATGTGACTTCCTCATATAAAAAAAAAATGCAGACACCTGTTGGTATTATGCCAGTCATATGTAGAGCTCACATACCTGACTCCTGCATACCACAGTAGCAGTGATGGTAGCATATCTTGACAACATCCTCCAAAACGATATGGTGAGTTTATCTTTGATCAAGGTCAGAAATGATCTTCTTTCCCACTTGAGTCAGTTTGTGTCTCTGATCAATTGGGATGCTAGATCTCATTCTATCCCAGCATTTTGTCCATCTGAGCTTGGAATATTTACAAATCTCAGTCTTGTTTGCCTTTTCAGTTGTGCACATCACACTCAGCCACCTTTTCATTCACCCTTTACAAACCGTCCTGCTAGCCCAATGGCAGCCTTTTCCAGGCATCAAGATAAAATGAGCCAAGTATATAGAAAGGCACTCTCCATTATGTCAGACAATTCTGTGATGGTGGCCTATCTATCAAACAAAGTGGGACAAAATCAGACCAGGGGTTTTCTCTGCTGGTACACTCAAATGAATATAACTGCCCAGATCAGACATACTTCGAGCAGGCTCAATGCCCTGGCTGTTTCATTGACAAGAATTGGCCAGACCCTTAATACAGAATCTTCCATCCATCCATCCAATATTTTTCAAAAGATTTGTGTACGTATGGGCTAACCGATAATAGATCTATTTGCAACTAGGTGAAATTAGATATTAGATACTGCCATGTTCATGTCATCAGTCCTGCATGCACTCTGTCAAATAGAAGGGGTTTTTGGGCTATGCCTGCCCATTTCACATTACAGGGAAAATAATTCAGACAGTGAGTGGTGCAGAAATGCAAAGATATCTTCTCAGAGATGGAACAAAGCCCTGGGTGAACAAGCTGCTTGATCTAGTGATAGATGTTCCCTGGAAAAATTCCCCGTGATCTAACCTGCTCAAACAGCCATTGTTGCAGGCATGCCATCCATGCCCCAATAGTTTACTCCATCATGATTGGTTCTCGTCAGGAGAGTCTTGCGAACAAAAGAATTTCAGTTTTCAGTCACTGAGGGAACCTTGCAATCCTGAAGTCCCTCTTCTTTGAAGGTGTATGCAGGGAAGTTTTAGAGACTGGTAGAACAGCAACAGTGTTGATCCTTTTAGTGCCATAATCCCAGAATTGGCTTGCTTTTACTTCTGGCTCTTTGAGGAGAAAAACTTGCTGCCTTTTGTCATCAAAGTCTAATGCTCCATAATCTTGGACACATTCAGACGTCGTGTTAGAGTGGATATATGTCATAATAAGGATCTATCAGACCTAATATCCAATTTTGAATGTAATAGACCAAAATCTCTCACCTAGTTTCCAAAGTGGAATTTATCATTTGTATTCACTATTGACATGGCTCATTCAAATCATTTGAGCCTTTAGTCAGCGCCTCCTTGAAGCTGTTATCATGCAAAACATGTTTCTTGAGAGCTCTAACTTCACCATGCAGAGTCTGTGAGTTGCATGCTCATAGTTCACTGATCCTGATGACATATCCAGGCTTCATAGAAAAGAACAGGCTGCTGTCATTGGGTAATCAAAGAATTGTCGTCCCCTCTTCACCATGAATAAGTCAAAGGAGGCACCGATGCAGGACCCAGTGCACTTAAGATGCATGGAAAAGTGCCATGCTAACCAGGGGGAGGAGCAACACCTCTTTCCTTACTTTCATTTACTGTACTAGTAAGTTGTTGTTGTTGGGTTAATGCCATTTTTTAGCGCAAGATAGGCTATACATGGTGGCTAGTATAAATGGTGGAGGAAGAACCCTGGACAACCCCAGAAAGAACCACCAACCCATGAGAAGCTACTGGCAAGCTTTCTCACATACCCACATTGGCCGAGCCCGAGACCCATGCAGACAGAGGTGAGATGGCAGTGGTCTGTAATGGTGAGCGCTTTAGACCACTCAGCCACTTGGGGGCCGTACTAGTAAGTAGATTGCTTCCAAACAACTCTGTTTAGTGTACATTGTGTTTGATGCAATAAAAATTCAGATTTGAGTTATATTCGTCTTTTTTTTCTCAAGCCAGGTCTAATTTCCATGTAGTATTTCTTAGTTACCTGCCAATGCAAGGCCATTAGCTGGTAATGACAATGCTCGCTTTATTTTCCCAAGGCTTTGATCAAGCCACAGATTTGATATCTGTTCAGCGCTGAGGACCCCTATATTTAATTGAAGTTCCTGTGATTATGCCACACAGTAACACCTATCCAGATGCAGCATGAGCTTTAATTGATCTCACAATATATGCTCAAGTGTCACTTACAGAGCCCCAACTGTTCCATTGTTTCAGCTTTATATATATACTTGAGAGAATCCAAAGTTAGCTTCTGGAGTTGGCCTGCATTGAAAGTAAAATATCCTTTGTATTTAGTATCCCAGGTTAAAACGGATTTATTTCACCCTTCCTGATGTCATTTGCACTCACAGTGAATTAATGATTTGTATTTGTGAAATATTGTTATATTGTTTACTTGGATATAATGCACTTTTGGTTTTTTTGCACTATAAACCATGATTGCCTAAATTGCCAGTACCTTGAAGCAACCTGTTCTCTTTCTCTCATTTGTGATTTTGTTGCATTCAGTTTTCAGTTTTCATTTTGTTAACATATTGAAACCCTTTAGGACAACCAAACACGATTCGTGATGTATATCTTCATGTCAGTGAGCAATATGCCATTATTTTTACCCATTATAAGTGATACAAACATGCGGAATTTGGATAGTGGATACATTTGTGTCTTTTGCACATAAATTACTTGGGAAGAATAAGATAAATGAGAACAGAACAAGGTCATTTTCTTTCAATGTATTATCAGATAACTGTTCTAGTTACTTACTTTATTGCATTTGGAATATCAGGAGTGGGAGCATATTCAACACAGTTCGCTTCAGTTCTGTTAAGTTTTGAGACATAGGTATAAAAAAATGTTGAACCATAAGTTATGGGATGGGAAAAAATCCATTTATTTTATCTTGTCCCAATATATACAGTAAAGACAATAGTTCCTGCATCTAAGAGGGATGTAATGAAGAAATAAAGGCAGGGCTTGAAAATATGATGGGCAGGTGTTTGTTGGCATGAGTTTTGAGAATATTTGCATGAATCTTGCAAATGCGCATCCTTGATTAGACCTTGTGTAATATGTAAATTGTAAGTTATTTAAATATTTTCTTCATTGATAAAGATTTGTATGGTAAATAGTTGCAACATTTTATTCACACTTATTCACACTTATCCCTTGTTCAGTACTGTAATTTTCTTTAACCCGTTATTTCAGATGCAGTTCCTGTAGTCTCTGTCCTCACTAGACCCAGTCAGGAAGGTTTTGGCTATGTTGACAACATGGAACATGAAATTCTGTTCAACAAAAGTTACCTCAGAATGAAGAGGAATGATAAAACACTTGCTACGCTTTTCTTATGTCACTCTGAAGAAGAGCAGTTACAAGAATTTAAGGTTTGCTGGATTAAACTTTTGTTTCAAATGCATATTATTTCAGACATCTTTCCCTCATCCCAGTCCTTCATTCTTCCGCAGGGGTAGACTGTTGGCTCAGATTTCACTCACACAAATCATACCTAAAACTCTGCACAACTCTGAAAACTGCTCCATTGCATCTTCTCAAACATCAGGATTTCCTGGAAGAGCCCCTGGTTGATGAGGTTTGAAGAATGTGTGCTTGATTATTTATATGATTAATTGAGTTTTCAGCAACTTAATTCCAGCAACAACCCTTAGGTAACCAAGCCTGTCTGTTTTCTCACATGAATGCAAATTAGACTTTTTAAAAAAAAAGGAACTTAAAAAACCCCTGCTATAGTCTGAATGTACCTCCCCATTTGTTTGTACCCCCCCCCCACTGATTTCAATAACGGAAATCTTTAATGTGATAAAAAATGCACAGAACTTAGCAATTCATTCATTGATTTATCATTTCTAACCTGACTATGACCACAATGGCCCAAACACTGGCATCCTTGAACCTTTCATGCTTAAGGGACTTTCCATTCTAACACAGTGTCATGTTGCGTGCAGTATGTGCAAGTTGATTTCCTCAGACAACATTGTGATGTAGTTCATCCTATTTAGTAACTGCCAGATAATTTGTAATTTACCATAATGTTGAGAGTTCAGAGTTATATCCCTTTGCACACGTACATAGAATTTATACCGCTTGTTAAATCAAAGTGAAAGGCAGATTTATAGTTCATTCTTTTCCATTGCTTGATTTGACATTGTAAATATCGGAAGCAGACGACATAGTATTTTCCTTCTATTTCGACATAAATATTGGAAGCAGACAACATAGTATTTTCCTTCTATGTATGTACAAGTGTAGTTGTGCATATACCCATTTGCTGAAAATGGACTTGTCCAGGAACTGGAAATGACTGGCGAACAGGGTTGTCTTTTACACTGAAAACTGTGTGGAATGACATGTGTCAGACGATAACAATGTTAAGGCCTCCCAGACATAATCTGGTTTGAAATTATAAATCAATAAATGAAATAAATCAATAAGTGAACTAAGTTCCATGCATCTTTTATCTCACTTGTGCTTTTCATTTCATAAGTCAGTAGTGGGGTACAAATAAATGAGGAGGTATATTCAGACTATAGCTCTGTATGAAAGCTGCAGAATTCTAATGCGTTTTAATGGAAGCCCGTTCAGCTTTAGAGCTGTTAAGTTTCCATTGTTGTCTGACTAGAAGCTAATATTGAACTTTTTGAGTGACTGCTAAAGTTTCGTGTCAGAGTTTTTGAAAATCCTATAACCTACATCATTGTATGGTTCTCAGGTGTGTCAGTTCTGTAGGGCTGCCAGTGATATAATACAGGACTCTCTGATCATGCCCGTCAGAACATGCATCTGTATGTGTTTCCAGGTGTTGAATTATATCTACAATATTACAACTGCAGCCTTTAAAAAAAGTAAGAATGAAATCTGATCATAAATGTGCTGCAGGTTTTCAAACTTTAATCTTGAGCCAAGGAGCAGGGCCAACAGATATGGGAAGGTGAAACAGGAGCACTCGATTACTTGGAGGACAAAAAATGATCCTTATAGACTTTTACACTAAAGATTTTGATACCATTTTTCTCATTGCAGTTGGATCTTAGATGACTTTATTAAGTAACCAAAGTTGGAATTTTCAGCACACATTTGTCTTGTTGAGCTTTACTCTCTTTTTTTTTTCCCTTTCACCTTGACATTCCTGACGTGTTAATTTTGCCAAAATTCATTTGTGGAAAATTTGGTTTGCCCTCTTTAAGTGTTTGAGGGTTTTGTTCAATTTTTTTCAGAGGAACTATGATAATGTCACTTAGATAACTTCTCTGACCAATATAAGATATGTAAAAATAAAATTGAACAAAGTATGGTATTTATCTCCCTGCTTTGCCCAGAGTAATTTTTATGTGTTATTTGTTCCAGATTTACCACATTTAATCATGAATGAAATTATTCACCTACAGCATTGTTTATGTGGTGTATGTTACGTTTCTAGGAAGTGTGCCATACTGCATTGACCAGTCTGTACCAATTACTTCACCACCCATATGTGCTGTGTGGAGGAGGGTGCTGGCAAACCAGTCTGGCTCAGTTTATCCAGTGGAAGGTATGTCAGATTTTGCATTTGCTGTTCAACTTAGGACACAAAATCTCTAAATGGAAAACTGATATACTGCCTGCACAAGCAAAGTTATGTGCACATGTAGGGTGGATTGGCTAGTGAGCAAGTAATATAATTAGGGTCCCACTCAATGAACGTGGCAAAGCCCTATAGTAATCACATTGTACATCCATCCATCAGCCTGTCTGTCCATCCATTGTTCAATCAGTAAAAGATAAATTTGCTGTGAATTGTTTGGTTTCAACCAAATTTGGTATGCAGTTTTATTCTCAGCTTCGGAAGTTATGGTCCATGATTGCCTGCCTTCAATTCTGCAGCGTAACTTTACCAGGGACTGTTATATTTATGTGTCAGATAAATTTACTGGTCATATTAATGTTAGCACTAAAATCCACTACCTCTCTTATCCAACCCTCCTATCATTAGACCATATAGACGAAGGGAAGAAACTTAACAATTACTTCCTCTTCCCACTGCTAGATGGCTACCCATATACTGGATGTATACCAGTTTAAGTTCTTGCTATAGTTACATCAGTTAAACACAATGTATTGCCTTGTCATCAATCAGAAATTGTCTTAAATTCTACCCATCCATCTCAGAATTCTGTATAATACTTATTATTAATGTATTTGCTAATAATTGGCAACATTATTTTGAACTCGTACATCATATAATTGGTGTTTGTTGTTGGTTGTCTTATTTGCATACACAGGTTGAATTTTTTTGCTTGTTTATTAGTGAGTGCATTGTTTCAAAAGTGAACACTTATGGGTTATTTCCCATTGTTTGTTTTTTTTAATTCTTGCGATTTCAAGAGGTTTACGATCAGCAAGCATCCACTTCAGTCATGCCTAACTTGCAGCAGGTGTTCATCATCTTCATCATGCATTGATTTTTCCAAAGTGTCAGAGGAAAAGTGTTCCACAATGGTGCACAAAAGGCTAAAGAAGCCAGGAGGAACAAGCGATGTTGAAGTCAGTCAGTGACTTTTCAAGCCTTCACCCTAAGACATTATCAATAATTATTGTGCCAGAGAATGCTATAATGACCTGCCCCTGGTGGGGTTGAAGTAAGTCTTTTGATCTCCACACTCACTGTTGGGTTTTGCCCTGTCAGGCATTACTTGCATGTCCAGATAAAATATTTCCGGCAGCATGCAAGTTGGATTGTTTGCCTGGCTAGCAGTTCAGCTCGTCTTGCTGGTACTGACAACTTGAGGAGAAGCCAGAAAGCAGGCTGTATGGGTGAACAGACAGTCAACAAATTAGAAGGACCAATTTAATGGATCCCCATAAGATTTTGTAATGGAATAATCAGCTGATATGTGGCACAAGCTGTCAGTATGCTGGACCTATGGTTGTTAAAAAGAATGGCTGGACTAGCTGGTCGGCAACCAGAGCAGCTTATGGCGTAGATGACTGATTCACCATAGTGTTATACCCCATGCAAGCATACTTACAGGCCATGCTCTGCTGGGGACTTGTACCCACTGTACTGCCATAAAATGGGAGAACAGTCCACTCAACTGTAAGCCTGTTTTGGAGAGATATTAAAAATAGAGATAGAAATCCCATAAAGCTAGCCACTGTGATGTAATTTCTTGCACCGTTTCCACATTTGCAACTCCAAGCACTTGGGGTGAGTGCAGCATGTTGCCATTTCAGCTCAGACATTTTTATGGTCCCAATTATGCAACCAGGAATAATAGCCAAGAAGAGGTTATCATCTTTGTGCAGTCAGAAGGTGGTCATTTTACTCTAATTCCTTGACATATGTATATTGATAGATGTGCCTTCTTGTTAGAGGAATGGGAGTGGTTTATCAATCAAATGGGGACTCCAGCCTCATCTCTTTTAAAGGGAAAGGGTAACCATGGTAATGGTTTGATGCTCATGCATTTTCCTCACATATTACCAATTTTCCAAATTTTGCTGTGATCAATGTACATAATTGATATAGAAATTGAATTTTTAGCAAGTTACGTTTCTCAGAGAATACTTAGCAAATCACATTACTCCAAAATCCCTTCCACACCTTGCTGCAAATCAGAGCATCCTTGTCATTGTATCGCACAGTAAGACTTTGACGCTGATATTTATGTTTTGGGCATCTAGGTATTAACTGCCTAAATAACAGCACTGTGTAGCGTGTTTTGATGTTGACTAACATTGTAACGAAATTCAAATTTTCAGGAATATCTCACACAGCTGGCAGCCAATAATGACGCTTTTCTACAATCGGGTTAAATTGAGGTATACTTCTTTAACGAAATGAATAAAAATATATTAATATTGAAGAAAGTGTTTAGATAGCTTTGTTTCGTTCAAGATTCTTATCATCCTTTGAACCGATTTCAGTATTCCCTGCTTCCATCGCTTTCCAGTCAACTGAAATGCAGGCCAATGGAACTTCAAAACATGTCCATTTGTTTGTGTGGGAATTTGAATTTAGTAGGAAAAGGACATCAGAGTAAGTAAAGCCTGACTAAAACATTATAACTTTAATTTGTAGAAAAGTGCCAATATGGGCTGCTAAGTGTGTGAGATATTCTGAAAATTTGACTTGTTCCAGTGCTAACGACAGTGGAACACACCATACAGCACTATTATTTTGGCAGTAAGAGATAGATGCCCAAAACAGATCAACATCGAGGTCTTACATGTAGGACTACACACAGCATAAACATCAGGTTTATGGGTAGCCACTTATAGGGTTAGAAGGAGGTAATTGGTGAGAGTTCCTTCCTGTTATCTATATTTGAAGGAGAGCAAGAGGTGATGTTCATCGTTATGGGAAGGCTGGATTTGAGAGGGAGCAGAGTTTATTTCCAAATATTAATGGAATTGTGTAAATATTTTCAGAGAAATATAATTTACTAAACAATTTACTTTCAACCATATTTTACACATAAATTTATGTTGTGATTATTCTGAATGACTTTAGTTTATAGTATTTCAGACTTCATTTGCAGTAGTTACGCCCACTGATTACCTGACCGTCAGATTTTAGTGTCATCAGTAAAATGTCAAAAGTCAAGGACACTTATTGAAAGAAGAAAAATGGTTGCCACACAGTAATTTACTTGAAACAAACTTTGTGGATGGGGTAAAAAAGAACCCTTCAATATAAGGGTCAAAATGTTCAATGTCAAAGTCATTGATAGACGAAAGAAAATGATTTCTGCACAATAATTTTAGCTCTGAACCAAATACCTTTGCCATGGTTTGTACATGGCTTGCACTTGGGGTAAGAAAGACAGATTTAGGTTTACAAGATTTTAGGTTGAGAACACTGTGATTAATGGAAAAAAAGAGTTTGTGCAGTAATGTTTTAATTCTAGGCCATGTACCTTAACCGAACTTTGTGCATAGCTTGCACTGGAGACAAGGAAGATTCCTATAAATTTTGTTTTGGTGTTTGGTGGCACAGCAACACAAGTAGGTAAAAAGTGCCTGGCCCATTAACTCACCATTGTAGCCAACCCAGGCTGAAAAAATGGTAGGATTCTAACCTGCATCCTTTTGATCACTGGTCAGGCATACTAATTACTGAGCTCCGGCTTACATTAATTGCCTCTTACAACAAATGAGCTGGCATATCAGATCTGTTTTTCATTCCTGAGCCTTTAGGGGGCATGGGTCAAGGTGTCAAGGTCATAGTGACTTGTGGAAGAAACATTGGTTCTGCATAATAACGTTTGCTCTAGTTGCAATTCCTTCACTATAATTTGTCGATGGCTTGCAATTGGGATAAGAAAGAAGAGGATTATTTTGGAGGTCAGAAGGCCAGAAGTAAAGGTCATGTGAAGTCAGAAAAGAACACAATGGTATCATAATGGTATAGGCTACATACATTGACTAAAATATGTGCTTAACTGGCCCATGGATCTGGAAAAAAATACTTTTTGATCTGCAGTCAAAAGGTCTATGGTCAAGGTAACTATGATATAATGTTACGTATATGTAATTAAATTACTTGTGTGTTAGTTTTAAATTTCTTTTTTATTTTATTTTTGTTTCATTACATGTTATTGTAATGATAATTTTTTTTCACTGGATTTTACATTTTTCCCAGTAAATTTAGTTCAGTTCTTTTTAGCCTGATTAAAACGCAATAGTGTTGCTACATTGTATTTTTAGCTGACTTAGTTCCTCATCTTGATTCAGAAATTGGTAAACACTCAGTGAAAATCATTGGTCGTAATCAAGGTCATACTTGGCTTGTGTGTTAGCTCTATTTTGTAAACAATTTTTTTAAAATTCATTTCCAGCGTGGGCATCATTGATCTTTAGCTAAGGCTATACTAGAGTATGTGATAATTGACTTGTAGTAGCTCAGACTAAGTGATCACATGATCCATCACACGGGTCTGGAATTGCATTCTTAGTTGGGTTTAATACGCATATCTTAGCTTTTTTTAGTCAGTTGTAAATCATACCTTCAGGCTGAAAGGTATTCCTGTTGTTGCCATATGAATTGAGTTGTTTTTTTTAATTTAAAATAATTTATTTTCGTTGGAGACTTCATCTCGTTTCACTGAAATTCTTGGACCAAGACATTTCCTAAACATTAATTCGGAATTCTAAAGCCGGAATTATATTCTTGGTGACTCACCAAGGAACTGTTGACACATCAGCACAAAACTGGTTATAGTGGATGTCATCGCCTTCCGTCATGGAACTTCATTGAGATTTGAACTTGGATTCAATTAGAACTTTTTAGTAATAGGACTTATATGATTAAAAATTCTAGGATTAATTTTTGGATTAGATTCACAAACTGTAAGTCCTTTTTCATATTTTCACCTTGTTTTCTAGGGAAATAAATTATTTTGTTAAATTTACAAAGCTTGTTGGCTTCACTCTTTTCTTTGTTACTTTGTATGAGCCTAGTCACGTAACAATAAATAAGGGAGACAGTTTCTGTAAAATAACTTCAATCACAAACTACATCGTGGCACCAAACTTTAGGATATTGGCAGGAATTATGCTACAGGTTTCAGGTAAGACATCTTAATGGTCAAGGTCACAATGACATTAATAAAGATTGGGTTTTCTACACAATTTTCTTTCAGCATAGTTCATTAAATGTTTGCCTATCAGGTAGGAAATGAACCTATAGTCTATAGAGATAAAAGGCCAAGATCAAAGTCACCAAGACCCATATGTCAATACTGGTTAGATTCTTTCTTGTGCTACTTGTTATTACATATGGGGGGGAGGGGCCGATTGGCAGAGTGGTCTAAAGTACTCACCGTTACAAGTCACTGCAATCTCACCTCTGTCTGCGTGGGTTCAAGTCTCGGGCTTGGCCAATGTGCATACGTGAGAAAGATTGCCAGTAGCTTCTCATGGGTTGGTGGTTCTCTCGGGTTTTCCCTGGTTCTTCCTCCACCATTTATACTGGCTGCCATGTATAGCCTATCTTGTGCTGAAAAATGGCATTAAACCATATAACAACAACTTACGTATAGGGCTGTTAAATTTAAGATGAGTTTGTAATGTACAATTCATTGTACACCACTTGTTCATTTTAGTGTGGTCAGGTAACTGCTGAATCCACTTATTAGGGCAGGTATGGATTCCATTTTTATTCTTTAAAAATAACCAAATGTTCAGTATAATGTAAATACCAATATTCAATAAAATATTGTATAAATGTTAGTAATATCTACTGCTGACAACACTTTAAGAAAAAACACTTATTAAATAAGTTTTTTCAAGTGAAATTCTTGTTTCAGTTCTATCTTTTTATTTGGTTTTAGTGTAATCATCATAAATGATGTGCCCTCTTGTATTCAGACATGGAAGGTGTAAATCAGCTGTCACTGTGATGCCTGCAAGCATTTCCATGAAAATCTGCTGCGATTTGACCTCTGACTTGTGGAAGTATTTGTTGTATCAGATTGAATCAATTCAAAGTAGATCTGTTTTGTATTATCACATTGTTTATGTCTTTTGTGTCAAATCAGTTAAAGGGGTAAGAGTGCCTAGTTACAGGCCATGTAAATCGTACCTGCATAAGAGCTAGCAGGCATGGTCATGTGTCAGGTCAACTCATTTCAGTTGACCAAACAAACATAATTAAAATATCAAACGTTAGTTAGTAGATTATCCAACTCTTTTGCAGATATGTTCAAAAATAGCAACAACAACATAAAAGTAAAATGCATGCTCAGTGTTTAGTTTCACAGATAAAATTTGTTAGGGAAAGACAAGTTCCAAAGTTTATGGTGAATTTATAATGCATGAATAGTCACTCATAGACTTGCATCGTGATGAGCAAAGATTTTGCTCCTAAATTAGTGTAACTGAGTAATTAACTTCAATTATACTGTATTTGTAATTGTAATTGAACATCACCAGTAAGGTGTAATTGTAATTGAAGATCTAGATTTTCATAATTGCTCAATTGCAAGTCGGGGGCCCCGAGTGGCCGAGTGGTCTAAAGCGCTGATCGTTACGGATCACTGCCATCTCACCTCTGTCTGCGTGAGTTCGAGTCCAGGCTCGGCTAACGTGGGTACGTGAGAAAGCCTGCCAGTAGCTTCTCGTGGGTCGGTGGTTCTTCCCGGGTTTTCCAGGGTTCTTCCTCCACCATTAATACTGGCCGCCATGTATAGCCTATCTTGTGCTGAAAAATGGCGTTAAACCCTATAACAACAACAACAACAACAATTGCAAGTCAGTTTCAAAAGCAAAGATAAACTTTTTTTTTTCATTCCAAACAAATTATAAAAATTGAGAAACTATACAGATTTATTTTCACTGCCAGATATTAGGCTAATAATATGGGACTTAATATAGAATAAGCAATAGCTGTGTATATAAATGATTTTACTTAGCCTACTGTGGGACTCGGGTTTGGGTTTAGTTACAACATAATTGGTATAATTGAGTAATTAATTACAGTTACACTGTAATTGTAATTGAACATCACTGACATGGTGTAATTTTAATTGTAATTGAACAGTCATAACCCTGAGTAATTGAAATTGTAATTGTAATTGACATCTGCAAGTACATCGTAATTGTATTTGTAATTGACAAAAGTAATTGAACCCAAGTTGGAATCATAGCATCAATATTTTACTAACGGAACATTAAAAACAACTGAGTTTTGATGCCATTGTTGCTTGAAACAAATGTTCATCGTGTTTTGTCGTGAAACAATAGTAACACTAGAATCACATGCAAAAGCAGTGACATATTTATACACTGTTTTTTCTGGAACACATGCAATGTGCTGAAACTTCTTGGAGTAATGTTGTTGTGGGTTTAACACCATTTTTCAGCACATGATAAATGGCATCCAGTATAACTAGTGAAGAACCTGGGAAAACCGACCAATGGCAAGCTACTGGCAAGTTTCTTGTATACCCACATTGGTCAATTCAGAAACTCAACCCCACACAGACAGATGGCATTGATCAGTAAAGGCAAGTGCCTGAGACCACTCGGCCACCTGCGGCCCCTCCAGGAATAGTGTTTTTAATCTTTCAGAGATTGCTTATCTTGAACATAAAGGTAATTAATAATACAGAACAGCGAACCACATCATTTGAAAAAGCTATTTATTGAAAGTTATTCCCAAAACTTTTATAAAATGAGTATTCAGTCACTATACCCGCCCCATTCTCTCTTGTCACTGTTGATGTCCATTCCTTTCTTAATTTTTCAGAGGTCCTTCAGTAACTTGCACCCTTGCTTATGCTGCAGTGTAAGGTGTCTTGTTTATGGACCCCATTGTGCATGACTTATTGAGAGAGTGTTGTATATTTATTGGCACCTTCTGCTGGTTCAGTCACTGGTCAGTCAGTAATTATTTAGAGTTTTGTATGCTTATTGGCACATTGTGCTTGATCAGTTAATTGGTCAGTCAGAAGTTATTGAGGGAGTGTTGCACCTTTATTGTTGCTTTGTGCTGAGCTGGTCAGTCAGGAGCCCATTGGGTTACCTTTACAACCTGTAACATATCATATGTACAATATTAGCTGTAACTTCAACATTTCTCCTTCGATTTTCATGAATTGTTCACTGTGTACTTCAAAGTCCTCTTACAATCTACATTGTTTTAGTCAAGGAAAAAAGCATCAGCTTGAAATGGACAGAGCTTATTTTAGAGATCAGTTCTAGGTTAAGTATTAGGCAAGTCAGGATTAGGTCCCCCCAGAATTGTACCATTTTCCTGTTTTGGCTTGAAGAAGACCTTTTTAATTGCATGATTCTCATTTAATTAGAAAAATATGAGACAACATGACTGAATTGCCTTCACAGTTTGGATGTAGGATGGTGAATATGGGTAAATAAATTTTTTTTATGTAAACATTTTGCAAGAAAATTGTTGATTTAATGAGCAATGTAGGATTCTTATCACATCTTTCTGATAAAGAGCCCATGCCTCATGAATAGCCTAACACAGTTTTTTTCAAAATATTGGCAGATTTGTTTTTAATATAGATTTGTTCAATTATAAGCCCACCTCTTTGAACACATTTACAGGGAGAGATACTGGGTTAAAA
The DNA here is from genome assembly GCA_016617855.1 of Megalonaias nervosa. NCBI lineage: Eukaryota > Metazoa > Mollusca > Bivalvia > Unionida > Unionidae > Megalonaias > Megalonaias nervosa. The sequence goes on from JAECUM010010596.1 coordinate 52,558, forward strand.
GTTTTACATGTATGACATATTTGTCAACATACCATATATACTTACTTGCAAGTCCAGCTCCAAACTGCACACACCCAGATCTGCTATCACATAATGTGCCAGTTGATCTGGATTTGTGCAGTTTGGTAGGAGTAATAAATAGAACAAACAAATTAGACCCTAATCTGCTGGAATATTATGCGATGGCAGATCAGGGTCTATATTGTGTGCAGTTTGGTATGTAATATTAATTAGCTAATACTACTCATGTCTACCCAGTGATCTTAACAACTTGTGTCCACCCAGTGATCTTGTGAAGCTAATGTTGGGTATGACACCAAATTTGCTTTGGTTGTTTTCTGTGAGTTATTAATAAATTAATGTACAATATCACACTTTTTTCCATCTCTTTGTTGTAGGTTCATGATGATATGGAATCTCTACAGCAAGAGCTGGAGTGTTCTTCAACTGTATTATCAGCAGCTGCTCAAATTTTTTCCAACTGCCTCCAGAAGGCAGCACTTCATAGCTTCCATGGAGATGGGGATCACATGACTGATGAATATGGCCATCTTCATATAAACCAAGGTGGTTATCATGGCAAGCATTGCTGCTGCAGACTCCATGCAAAGGTTGATAACAGCCATGTTCAGTATGTTTTCCTAAAAGAGAAATTAGACTTGCAGTTCTCATTTACAGAAGTGAATAATCAAGAAATATTGGGTATCATCAAGTCAAGAGGCATGGTCCTGGATAATTTTTCAGCTTGCCTTAATGCTTTAAAGACAGCTGTTTTAACTGCCTGCACAGTGCTAAAAATTGGACAGTACATTCATGATGCCAATTAGGCAAAAAGAAACAACTTTTTCAGCAGGCCCTTGCATATCGGTAAAAATCAATTATGCTGCATGCATTTGTAATTTTGTTGGATTTATCTTCCCTTAATAATTCACAATTAAATGAATGACATTTGTTAAATTTTTTGTAATTTTCTTTTCATTGCATTCTGCTTTTTTAGAGTGATGTTGATTCTTTTCATTCAAGTGATCCAGTCATCTGAAAAGAATGACCTGTCCAGTGGAATGACAGCTTTGTCGACACAAAACTGAGATATTGCAATGCATGATGGATGCATTCATCAGTGTTGCACGTGGGATAGCAAGGGCAGGGACCCTGGGTATCCCTGTCCTCCAGATCAGGAGGGTCATGCAAAAAATGTCAAAGGGGCAAAGAAAATGCTAGATACAGTAGTACTTGATGCATTAATAGTGGTAAAATAAACAACAAAATAACCTTATTTGATGTAACACTTTTGCCACCTTGACTTTGCTACTTTTCCTTTGATGATTACATTGTTGTAATGTGTTATTAAGAACTCAAGTAATCCATACAAATGTTACATGTTTGAATACCTGATTCACTTGAAAAGAGCTACACGATGAAATTTTCTCTTCTAATTCTTGCTCTTAACTTTAGTGGTCACTCATTATCTACAAGTGTTTATTTTAATAATTGATATCTTTACTGATATTTTTTTTCAATCTATTTTCACAAAATAAATTCAGTTGCTTTTTTATCATTATTTTAACCAGAAAAAAATGTTTACACAATCAGCCATCATTGACTTGGTTCTAAAACTTGGCAAACTCCATCAAACCTTGAATGTTTCAGTACGCCAATATGTCATTTTAAAACAGAAATTTGTTGCCTTCTGAAAGGTTTCATAACCTTTGGTGACTTTAGTCATTGCTAGCACCAAAAAAGACATAGAATAATGTGTACATAAGAGAATTGTATGGGATTTTTTTTATTCTACTTAGGACAGAAAACCATCCCTAGGGGGTGCTCAGTAGTGAATATTTGGAGGGACATGGGACAAAAAAAGTGGGAAGCCCACAATCCTACATTCAAGGTGCAACACTAGTGCATGTATTGAAGGAATTCTTGCATGCACATTGAGCATGCACAATGGCTGTATAGCATCACACCATTTATAATCGCTTATGTTTTGAGTCCAACTGCAAGCTGCACAGACCCAGAGCTGCTGTCACATAACATGCTGGCTGATCTGGGTATGTGCAGTTTGTTAGAAAGAACAAGCAATGTAGACCCTGATCTGCTGATGCATTATACAGAATAGGGTCTGTGTTATTTGCAATTGGATTGGATTTATAAGCAAGTATACATAGTAAGTGTGCTAATAAAAAGGTCCAATGGACATGTCATTTTCTTGTCATATTATGACACTATGTGAATTGAATGATTTTATCAATAATATTTTTGTACAAAAGCATTGTTTATGTAAATATTCCAGTTTTAAGAGATCATTTGAAGTGTACACAAATTACTCAGTGTAGTTTTTTCAGATATACATTTGTTCTTCTGTCTCTGAATTACTTTGATTCAAGATTAAAGTATATAAATCAATTGACAACCAGTTTATTGCAGGTTGTATGACATTAAAAACAGACAAAAACACTTTGTAACCTTCAGGTTGTTAACAGAAAGCAATTGCATACAGAAATGAATGAAATAATGTTCACTGCTGGTAAAGGTGACAGTTAAGTTACTTTTAAGCATACTGTACAATGTTCTCAGGTGAGTGTGGCTTTTAGACATGTTGTTTTGACACAGAAAACTGCCATGACAGTCAGGTTCAGGTGGGTTGTAATTTTTTTTTTCTACTAAGCTGATTGATTAAAATGACTTATTGAATCATTTGTATATGGAGAAATTAGGACAATATTCTGATCTGCGTCTTGGTACTGACACAACTTTCAGCATACTTTTATTCACAGTCTGTATTAAATATTTTCTTTTGATTTATCCCAGGCATGGTGACCTTCAAATTTTATTTCTTTAATCAAAAATTGATTTCATTCAGATTATATCTGCACAATGTTTAAACATGAGGCCCAAGTGGACCCAATAACGCTTATCTGGGAAGAAGACTTGCAGATTTACACACAGTAAGATCCCAACCAAGGGAGCTGTCATGGTTCAGTGATTATGACCTGAAGAAAGTGCTAGGTTCAGTTCACTACAGATCAGTCTGGATTCTCATTAATATATGTGGATCTTAATCATAATGATGTTCCTCTCAGATCTGGATGGTCTAAGCTTACATATCAGAACTAATCAAGATCTCATCAGAAATATGGCTTCTAGAGAGTTCACAATATTAGCCAATCAGATGCAAAGTTACTGCATTAATGTGTGAATTTTGCTCATACTCCAGATCATCTTAAATCTCAGTGATATAACCTTGCATACCAAATGAAATCAAAATCTGATCAGAAATATGTTCTCAATAGTGTTTCACAGGCTAAACCAATCTGATGCAAGATTACCTCCTTAATATGTGTGGATGTCTAATAATTGAATTTGTCAGAAATCTTGATGACATATGCTGATAATACAAGTATACATACCATATCTGCTTGCCATGGTGTGATCTGTGGCAAGGCACTTTACTTACCTCGTCACAACCACCACCACCATTTTCTAGCAATGAATTGTTGAATAGTCTTCTACTATAATGCTTAAGATCAGGGATCTCTAATATGTAGACTATGAGATGCATGTGACGCATGGAGTTACTTCCTTCAGCCCGCTATGACTACTGGAATTTTTTAAAAATAATTAATAACGCAAATGTTTTCCTCACAGCCAGCCAGTTTTGATGAAAATTCAATTGTTACATTGTTTGCTTCATGTTTCCAACGTATCAGCTGGCTACTTTTCACCTGAGCTGCTTTCGCTGTTTGAAAAAGGTTTAGTGATGTGGCCCCCTGAACAATGTACTAGTCTTCATTTGGCCCTCATGGTGATTTGAGTTTGAGACCCCTGCATTAAAAACATTGCAGTAATTCTCTCAATCTATCTATTCTCCGACAGGTTAATCCTGTATTTTTAATGGAGCAGTTTTGAGTCAGATTGAGATAGTGTAGTAAAGTCTAATTAATCTGACCTTCAGTTCTTGTAAAAACACAGTTGATGATTTTATTTTAAAGTTTAACCAAGAATGAAGAGCAGTCATAGAGTTAGAGTAATAATTACTACTGTATATACATGTTGTTTCACCTAACGAAAAGGTGGCAAGTAATTTAAATTACAATTGTGGATTACCTCATACTTTATCTGAATGCATGAAAACTGTTTTTCAAGATAATGGTATGTGATAATCATGGAAAAAACTCGCAAAATAATGAAAATCTGATGTAATTAATTGTTAGTTTGATTTGCTGTTTCATCTTTATGCAGATTGATATAATAAATACTATTATACTGTACCATCAAAAGCTCTGCTAGTGTTTTATTATTTTCAATCTGTGTCCTCCATTTCTCATTAAATTTTTGGGATGTTTCTTTTAATACACACTGCATCCCAAAATTAATATGTGCAAACTTAATATGTACAGGATGAAAGAAGAAGAGCAGAAATAAAACACAAAAAAATAGTGTTATACATATTTGCTTGTAAATGTAGTCCAACTGCAAGCAACATAGACCCTGAGCTGCCATCACATAATGTGCTGGCAGATCAGGGTCCATGTTTGTTGTGCTGATTAATTCAAACAAACTGCACAGACCTAGGCCTGTTGGTGCATTATGAGATGGCAGATCAGAGTCTGTGTTTGTTCTACTGATTACTCCTAACAAACTGCATGATTCTAATACAGAATGTTTTAGAACTTAAGACACGAAGGAGTTCAAGGTTACAGTGGGCTTTTCACCTACAAATTTGTGGTTATAACAAAATTTGTTACTTTTGTTTATATGTCAACAAAATTGAATCATATTTGTTGAGTACAGAATTAAATTGCAAGTTCCTCCTATTACATAATTTTATCCAGTTAAATATATCCATTTTTATTCAGTCCAGAGTGACTCAGCAGCAGCAACAAGCTGGTGCAAGTAAAGCCTTCCAGTCTTCCTGCGGTGATTGTGAACATTAGACTCATTGCCTGATTTTATCCCCTACGTAGAAATGAAAAAAATACATCAAACTTGGAGATATGAAATTTTCAAGCTTATAGAATCAAGTGAATATTTTTAAACTACAGGAAGACTTCCTAAAACAAAAAATGAAAAAAATTCTCATGATGAAAGTCAATACAATGGTAACATACTTGTCAGGATATATCGGTAAGAATTCTGATAATGGACGTGTTTATGGAACTTTTAGAGAAATGGTATCAAATTATGTACTACGTCACCATAAGCAACACCAATATGTTTTAATTTTATAACTTATTTATATATTCAGAACAGTTTTTTAAAAAAAACAAGAAAATTGAACATCAATAAAGACAATATATCGAAACAACAACAATGCTCTTTATTGTGCATAAATATTATTCAGGTTATTAATGGTAAATTAAATGAAAAGTTTAATTTTTTTGTGAAAAATTTCAACAGAAATGTTCAATTGCAGATTTCATTTAAAAACAAAAAATACTTTTGCTGTATGTATGGAAGTCCACTTGGCCAGGACCTCTTGGCATTTTTTTTCCCTCAAAATTTGCCTTTTTATATCTTTCTTTTTTTTTAATTTTAATTAATAAGTTGACAATAATATACTGAAGAAAACTTGAAAACATGAAAGTGGATGGTAACTAATGGAAAACTATCAACTGTCTTAAACTTCACAATACTGTAAATTGAGAATGATCATAATTATGTTCTTTGTATTTTTTCCATTATCTTTTCTGTCTTTCTTTTCATTTCCCACGACCAAAAAGATGGTAAAATAAATATCAAACCTACCCAACCATGAGGGGACAGTGGACACCATTAACTTTCCACAGTTAAATATCCAGGTCGATAGAGAGTGGTTTTGCACTTGTTCACTGACTCAGAACAACTGTAACCCTGCTATCTGGATTTGAGTGTGATGTCAATATCTTTTCAGTCATTTTCTGCTTCAATTTTTAAAACAATTTAAACATCCATCAGTTTAATGGGCTTTCAGGTACCAGTGCTACAATGAAGATATTAGTATGGATATTGTTAATGCATGAAGAAGTTGAAAGCATTTATCACCTTTCTAGGTTTAGTGGCTTCATCATCATCATCATCATCAATCCCTTAACCCAAGAGGTCACTGGGGCATCTTTCCCTGTTCTCTACTGCCCTTTGGGAATCTCCAAACCCCATGCTTGTCCACTCCTTAATGTTATATTCCCACCTCGTTTTCTGCACCCTCGCACTGTGCCTTGCAAGATTGTTTTTGCCAGTCCAGATGATCTTGAGACATGAATGTACCACTTCAGTTTGTGCTCTTTTACAGTGGTCAAGAAGTCTTAATAGGATCCGACGGCTCGTTGGATCCTGTTGTGGACTTCATCGTTGGTTACATGGTATATATATGAGATGCCCAAGATCTTGCGGTAGCATCTCATTTCGAAGGTTTGAATCCTTTGTAGATCAGATGTGAGCGTCCATGTTTCACAGGCATACAGAAAGAGAGATATGACAATCGAGTGCATCAGCCTTATTTTGGAACCAAAAGCAATGTTGGTATCTTTCCATATTGGTCTCAACGTTGTTATTGTTGCTCTTGTCTGGGCAATCCTGCAAAGTAGTTCTGGTTTGGAGCCCTCATCTGTGATAATTGATGCCAAGTACTCAAAGCTTGTGACTCTTTTCAGCTTCTGTCCTCTGACCTTTATTTCTACACTGATGCCATTGGTGTTGTTTGTCATCAGTTTGGTTTTTTTGGTGCTGATCTCTATACCGTAAGCTGTGGAGGTTGTGTTGAGGCACTCAACCAAGTCAGCCAGTTCTTTTTCATCTCCTGCTAAACCATCAATATCATCTGCGAAGTGAAGGTTGGTGACTGTTCTTCCTCCAATGCTGACAGTGCCCTTGTGGTGATGCAAGGCATCCTCCATGATCCTTTCCAGGAAAATGTTTACAAGTGTAGGTGACAGTATACATCCCTGTCTGACTCCAACTGTTGTTCAAAACCAATCTCCTCTGTTGTCATTGATGAGAACAGCACTGGTGGCTTTGTCATAGAGGTGCTCAACAACCTGCACCAGGTCTGAGCTGATGTACTTCCTCATAGTTGCCCATAAGGCTGCATGCCATACCCTATCAAAGGCCTTTTTGAAATCTATAAAGACATGGTTTACATGGTATATATTCTGCTGATGCTTAGTGGCTTACTAATTAAAAAAAATATAGGTACTTTCTTCTCAGACCATTATCTGGGGGCAGGTGATGCCTGGTGGGTGTGATGGGTGCTGAGCCCACCTCCACCTCATTTTGGATATCCTTTTCTATCTTCCTGTGAACTACTATCCAGTGGGACAATTTAATGATTAGTTTCATTATGCTTGCATCATCCATTTTGCCAAATATGTAATGCATTTATCGATTATTAGGAACTTCTTGGGGATTTGAATCAAGGGGTCCCATTATGACTTTGTTTCAGAGCCCCCAATGTGCATACCCCTCCCCTGGATCCAGCCAACTGAATTAATACCCCCCCCCCCCTTCAAACCTAGTGGGTATGGGACTATTTCTGACAGCTATGTTTTAAGGGTTATCCGGAAACCACAATTGCATTAGTTACATCACATCACAAGCACATGTATCTAGATAGGTTTACATGTAAGTTAACATGATTTTTTTTTAATACTGTTTCATGATGTAAGGATTTGCATGGTCTGAGTAACAATGGAAAAACTTCTTTAAAAAGCCTGTTTTGTTGTTATCTGAACCTGCTTCAAATAGATTACCTGATTTACTTCTCCTCCACTTGCCATTTAAAGAAAATATTATTTATTTCCAAGCATAAAAAACTAAATAAAGATGATCTTTTAAATTTTCTGGAAACTTAATACTTGCCTATCTGTAATTTACCAATCCATTTTGTAACTCGGTTAAATGCAATGACATTTTTATACATTGGGTACACTCATCCAAAGCATGTAGAAGTTAATGAAGTAAATAAGAGATGAGTATAAATTTAGTAAGTCCTGTCCAAAGAAGTTAAGCAAGGGTTAATCCAATTAAAGATGGTTTTTTTAAAAAAACAAAATTGGTAGTCTGGAATTATTAATTTTCTTTTCCTTATTCCTCTTCTTCGTGATCTGATTCTTCTAACTAATACGACTTGGGTTTGCTGGTTTATTAGTACGTACCGGACAAATACATATGAAGATAATGTACTTAAGTCCATTTCTCAAATTTATTCAATAATTAATACACATGAAACTTAATGGAATACAAGAAAAATATACTAAATCCTGTATGGTTCTCTGTGTTAAAAGTAATGTTAATTTGACGATTGGGGGGGGGCAGGGGCAGTATGAGCGTTTTCCTTGAGCATCTTTGACAACATCACATAAATGTTAATGTCAGTTCTATGCACTAATTACCATTTGAATGACCGAAAAACCCTACTCCTGCACACTGTTAAATCCATTATTAACTATCCTCAGATCTTAGAGTAAAAGAAACCCCAACACCATAATCCATATAAAACCGCTTTGGTTTCGACATGATTTTCAAACAGTACTGACCATTAACCAGTGCACACAGAACAATACCCACACACTCATTTACAATGTACATCATATAAAATCAAAGTGTTTTAGGTTGATATGCACCCAGTGTGAATTAGTATTGTTATCTTAGTGCATGCTGAAAATTTCATCACCAGTTATTGAAAAATGCTCATGTTACGAAGATATATAGTGGCATTCATATGACGGAGATTAAGTCTGAAAGTCCATCAGGCTGCTGGCAATCAGATTAAAATCAGATCTCCACTGTCCTGGGTGAAATAGGACAGTGGAGATCTGATTGTAATCAGACTGAGCTGCCGGTGTCTATGAATTAACGTGATTTTCACATCTCACCTTTGCTAGTGATAATGTTGATCATTGGTCCATATGTATTGGCACGTTAGATGTGGAAAGTTTGGCAGTCTATTTTAATTAACATTACAAGAATTAGATGTGGAAAGTTTGGCAGTCTATTTTAATAACATTACAAGAATTAGATGTTAGGTTTCTTTCAATGTCCACTACTTTCTGAAGAAACTTGTGAAATAATTTAGAGTAATTATAACTTGAAATTAATTAATTTACATATCTTTAATGCATGCAGATGTATCAATCCTCCTTCAGAAACTTGGGTCTATGAATAAATTAATGACAAACGATTAAACAAGGAATTTAACATATATAATCTGAACAAGCTTGCCCTTTGTTGGGCTTGTATATGCTGAGCTGGTGTGCTGAATTTACTTTTTTTTATTGCCCCAGTCATACTATGGTGCCATTGTATGCACCATCCACAAAAATGAAAATTAAACATCTGTGTGTAACCCCTATGTATGTAATTTACACAGCATTAAAACCTTAGATTTAGCAAGTAAACATGCGTTGGATACATCTATTTCATCTATATATGTCAGAAGCTTTTAGGAGAGAGAGAGAGAATCATGTGGTATATGCACTTTATATGTTTAATCTTGTAAAATAATGCAAAATATAAAATATAAACTTAATGGAATCATGATCAGGTTAATAAATGTGAAAAATTGCATGTACAGTATCTCTATTTTAGCAGAAAAACAAAACAAACATCTAATCCTGAGAAAATTGTTATGCATCACCTGTTGCACAAATGCTTGCAAATTAGAATATTTCAAAACATGTGTTTTTCAAGTGATCTATACAGCAAGTCACAAATGGTACTACATTACAAAATGATTCTAGGAAAGTTCAGGCATCCAGACAGACAGCTACCTCTTGTTCCAATTAACTATATGAACATGTTATTAAGTGTATAATGCCCAGATGTCCAAAATATTGTAAATTCAATTTATTTTCTTAGACACGTACTCATCCCTAATGTACTCGTCCTTAATGTACTTGTCCCTAATGTACTCGTCCCTAATGCACTTATTGCCGTGCGGATAGCCTTTTCTCTTCTGATCGCACAGTGGCCAATAGTCTTTTCAAAAGTAGCCATATGGCAGCCGTGCGAATGGATTGTTTTCACAGACGTCATGATTGTGTACTCAAATATCCATAATGCAATGCATGCGTACCTTGCGCCACCATTTTGAGTCCCTAACAAACCTTTATCAACACCAGTCATCACGTATATTCAAGATAATAATCTTATTTAATTTTTGATAAGGATATTTACTTAATTGAAATGATAGATATTACTTGAAATTATGTGCCCCGATAGCACGAAAATAAAAATAAAACTAAGTTCCCAGGCTTTTATTGAAGACGGAAAAGTGAAGTTGAACCATAATCATGCATTTTGCTATCAAATAGAAATGCAGTTATTTTTTTTTTTTACAAACAGACATTAGTCTTTTTTAAAAAATATTTTGTATGATGTCGTTAAGCTTGTCACCTTCAAAGAGTATTTCCGGAAGATGGTCTTTGGCATACAATAACAGTTACGCAAATAAAATTTCATAGCATGTGTATTATGCCAGAACTGTTTTGCACAAATACTTTTTGCGAAAACATGCTTGTGCCAAAGACAGCTGACAAACCAATTTTAATAAGTACGGTCAAATATTGTATTTGTGGTGGAGATGATGGACGTAGGATGATACTGAATGTAAGCGATAATCGTTCAAAGAAGTTTCATCTTAAGAGTATTAAAACGAAACATTTGTCTGACGGAGCATAAGTTTGTACTGAATGTCAAAACCAATCATTCTTGAAATACTTATAGAAATATGAAATTATTAATGATTGGCTTTTTTAACTTGAACTATTATAGTTATATAGTATTGTGAGTAGTTTTCCAGCGATGATTATTTGTATAATAGTTATTCAGTATTATGAGTAGTTTTCCTGTGATGATTATTTTTATAATAGTTATTCAGTATTGTGAGTAGTTTTCCTTTTCCTGTTGACGGTAAAAAAAACCCAAAAAAACAATAAAACATTTTAGGAGTTACTTATTAATCTATCAACGATCAACTTTGCTTCGGCCTCTTCCTGAAAAAGTGGTCTATGGAGGAATTCTTCCATCGTGGCAGTTGGTAAACAAAGCAGATAAAATCTGCGCTTGAACTCTTCGGAATTCGTCACCGATCTTAATCAGTGAAAACATCGTTAAATCACTTGATCCACCGATAGAAAGGATAATTCTGTTATCGGCAACCTTAAAAATTATTATTGGTCCACGAGGAGGGATATAGTATTTTTCACCGTAAGGTCCATGGATCATTTTGTTGAAAAAATAATTCTCGTCATTTCAAGCAAATCCAACGCGATTAAATCGTTCGTTGATATCATTGTTATTATTAATGGTTGTTTTTAACTGTATTTAGTTTAGGAAAATACTGAGTGTAGTTTGCGAGCGTGCAAGAAACATTTTTTTTTCCAACAAAATCTTCTTTGCGAAGACTTTCAGGTAACTGTTCGGGATTCTGTCCAAGTTGATGGTATGTATATCAAGCATCACGTAGATTCGTATATCAAGCTCCGGTTCAAGTTCATTCATTAAATATTTAAATACGCTAGGTGATAACCCATGAGAATAATCCTTATCAGGATCTGGTACAAAAGGCACTACTTCATCGTGTAGCACCTTTACGCTTACTTTAACGCCATAATCTGGTTAAGTAGTACTTTTTACCAGATTGGCTCAAACAGAGTTTATTTAGAAAGTAATTTTCGTTGCTATGTTTTTTGTGATGTTGAAATAATCTTAGTGCGATAATATCATTGCTTTTAAGCCTCGTTATTATTTTATCTTAAATCTAATTACTTATTTATCTGAATCAGTGCACGATGATTAATTTCCTTGTTTAATTCGTTTTCAGTCTTATCTAGTACTTCCTGGGTAAATTCACTCGGATTTTCCTGTTTGATGACAAATACTGGTTTTATCTCATTTGTATCCACGATAAAGTCTACAGTTAATTCATTCGGTTGCAAGTAATATTTTTTCCCGTCTGGACCATCAAAATGTTCTTCCAAGAAAAAATTATTGGAAGATATTTTTATGATGCACTTTTAAGATGTTTATCGCGTAATTGTTCGCTAGACTGATTTTATGCTTCTCCAAGAACTCTTCAAGCGAATCTGGGATTAATTTTTTATGAAATACTTTGGGGCCCTTTTTTCATAGTAAAATTGGGTTGATCGGTAGTTTCTTCCGCGCAGCTTTCACATACATGAGATTTTTCTTGTACGCCTCTTCCACACCGTAAACACGGTTTTGGACCTGTAGAACCGTTTTTCACCTGATTGTTGTGAACACCACAGTATCTCCATAACAGCTTTTGTTGCACCGCTCGGTTGATCTCAAAGGGAGTCATGCACATTTGTTCATCCCGATTGGAAATGGCATTATATATAATGACAAAATTTATTTTGAAATTGAAGTTAAGTTTTGTCTAAATATATATTAATAAAAAATGTCTCAGGCAAGAGAATACAAGACGTATACGATCTACTCAATTGGGATGTGCTCGTTCGTGCCAGAAATCTCTACTTGAAAAGATCTGGTAAAAGCGCTGATAAAATATATTCCAAAAAAGAATAATCGATGATATTTCGGCGGCGATTAAAAAACTGCGATAAAATCGCTATGGACGATTTAGTTGAATTCAGTAAGATCTATAAAAAAAATTAATTCTCCACGACATGTAGTTGCTAAACAGCTGTTGGATTACTATAAAAAATAAAAAAAAATAAAAAACGTAAAACAATTCCTTATCCAAGGTCGAAAGAAGATTTTAAAAAACTAGCAGAAGGAATTATTGATTATAAAAAACATCAGGAAATTTTCAAAGACATTCTCGATGAAATAAAGCACCGTACAAACAGTTACGAACTACAAATAAAAACATCATCGTTCGAGGGCTTTAATAAAGTGTACGAATTTTAAAACGTTAAATCGGTCAGATTCAACTTTAATGATCTACGTGAAATTATCAAGTTGGTTATTTCAAAAGAACTCGCCTTGACAAATGCTGTCAAAGTAGCAGTCCATTATTTTGCAAAACTCATTGAAGGAACTGATTTAAAATGTTGTTGGTGAACGATATTTCAGGTCTAGTATAAAAAAATTTTTCCAGAAACCGACATTGATGAAATCAACGACGAAATCTATCAGCAAATTTCCAACATAATTGAAAAACACACTTCGTACGGTTCTG